>REGL01000175.1:81873-96578 GCA_004194395.1 Aurelia aurita complex sp. Pacific
TACATTATGTTTATTGATTTAGGAGCTTTTTTGTAATCGCTTCATTTTAAGCCCTAAAGACGCGAGAAATACAATGCCTTCTGCTCGGTATTATACTGGACAAATACAATCTAAGGTTGTTGTTGCTGTTCTTTACACGAAGTTTAGAAAATGGCGGCAGCAAAAAGAACAGAGAAGAAGAGAAATAGTACTCGAAAGGGCACTAAACTCGAAAATCAGATCAGAAAGATGAGTCTCTTCAATGCAGCTTATTCTTCCATATTTTTTCTCATTTTCTTTTACGTTGCCGCCACTACTGGAGCGGAAGAAACAGAGATAGGCGAAGATAAAGCTGCAGAAATTGCTAGGCCTAAAAAACATTCTCAGACAACGATAATACTCTTCGGCTCCCTAGGTGACCTTTCAACGCGGTATCTTTGGCCAGGATTTTACAACTTATTCCTTTCACAAGATAATTTAAAAAATCAAGAAAAATATTTGAGAATACACGCAACTGGGAGGAAAGACAAAAGCATTGGAAGCCAGAAACTTTCAGAGATTTTCGAAACAAGGTTGTGTAAATCAAAAGCAATTAATGAAGACTGTGCAAAAGAGATTCCAAAATTCAGAAAAGTTACTTCGTATCACAGAACAAAGACTGAGGAAGATTATGAAACTTTATCACAGGAAATTAAGTCTGGAATATATAACCATGGCGTTACAGAGAAGTTGCGTATTTTTTATCTATCAGTTCCACCATTTGCATATTCAGGAATCATGAAATTTGTTCATCAGTATCTAAGGCCTGAAAACGAATCAACTGAAATCAGAATTGTGTTTGAAAAGCCTTTTGGACAAGATCAGAAATCATCAGAAAGCCTTCACCAAGAAATAATGCAATACTTCACAGAAAAAGAGGTTTACAGAGTTGATCATTATCTTGGGAAGAAAACAGTTGATGAAATTGTGAAATTTAGAGCCAACAATAAAGAGGTTTTGAAATCATTTTGGAATGATAGGGGTATTGAAAGTGTCGAGATTGTCATGAAAGAAGAAAATGATTGCAAAGGTAGAACTGAATTTTATGATGAATATGGAGTGATTTTAGATGTGATTCAAAATCACCTTACTGAAATATTTGCAAGGCTAGTTATGGATATCAATGATAATGCTACCAACGAGGATTTTATCAAAGCAAAAATGAATGCATTGAAACAGACAGTTTTTCCAGATCTTGGAGAAATAGTTGCTGGGCAGTATGCTGATTACAATAAGCATTATCAGGAAGAAAGAAATCCAAAAACTAAGGATAGCGCAGAAAGTTTCCAGCCTAGTCGTACACCAACTTTTGCTGCAGTGAAATTGACATACAATTCAAAAGAGTGGCAAAGAGTACCATTTTTCCTCATGACTGGTAAACTATTGAATGAAAAATCAGGATTTGTGAAAATCAATTTCAAGTCTAAAATTGATTTCAAAGTTTCTGAAACAGAAAGATCTGGGCAAAAAGAAACAAAGAAACCATACATTAAATTTTTTATCTACAGTTCAATGCACAATGGTCCTGCCCTAGAAATATCTCCAAGGCTCAAGGAAGCAAAATTCAAGTTCTCAACGGATTGGATTGAAAGCCACACTGAAGATGGAACACGGCTTTTAAAACCCATCAAAAATGTTGATGCATATACATTTCTAATACAGAAAATTTACAAGGGGGATAAAACGTATTTTGTTGACATAGATTCATTGCTTGAGACATGGAGGATTTGGGATCCTGTTCAAAGTGCTATAAAGAATGGAAAGGTTTTGCTCAAGATATATGACAAAAATGATTATGAAGAACTTGACTTTAGTTATCATCAAAGTGAAAATGAAATGAGAACAAAAGGTGGTGTTCAAATAAATGAAGGTGAATCACAAAATGATTTTCTGCCTGATGGGACAATAAAGTTTTCTACACTGAATGAAAATAGATTACTTGGTAATGATCTGGTTTCTGGCTCAGTGGAAAATGTCATCAAAAGTCTGTCATCTACTGTCATCAGCAACATAAATAAAGCAGGTGACAGAAATGAAATATACCATATTGCTTTCCCTGGAGGCAGCAGTATTTTGCCACTCCTTAGAAGACTTTGCAAGCAAAGAAATAAATTCTCAACAAGATTTCTAAATGTGTGGGTCTTAGATGAAAGATGTGTTCCTCTGAATGAGACAAAATCCAACTTTAAGTTATTGACTGATAATCTGCTCAACTGTTTGCAGCTAGGATATCAAAACATCCACAAAATGCCTGTGGGTCATGGTGACAAACTTTGCAAGCAACAAGCTGCAGAAAATTATGCACAGGAAATAAAAGATTGGATACCATCAACCAAATTTGATATGATTATCTTGGGTGTGGGTCAAGATGGGCACATTGCTTCTCTATTCCCAAAGGATGAAAAATCGCTAACATCTTCAGAACTTGTGGTGGTCAGTGAAAGTGGCCCAGAAGGGGGTATTCCAAGAAGGATGTCAATGACTTTGAAGTTAATCAATTCTGCAAAGATCATCTCAGTGATAGCAACAGGAGAAAAGAAGAGAGAAATTGTGAAATTTTTGCAAGAAAATGTAGAGCACCCCAAGCTTCCCATCCAGAAAGTAAAGCCAATAAATGGTTCTGTTGTTTGGTACATTGATGATATTGCACTTGGTATGGATGACTAAAGTACTGTAGTAGATAGAGGACTTTAGAAAACTCTTTTTCACAAATGATTCACTGATTATAAGACTGCAGTTCCTTTCTCTAGATGTTTGAGTTTTTGTGTGAGTACCTTTTAACAAATGGGAGCAGGGTTCACCCCCCCCCCCAGTATCTCTGCACGGCAAAGTTTTGGAAAGATTTGATCTGATGCCCAGATTCCAGGATCGAAAATTTGCTGTGTGCATAATTGAAAGTTTGATTGTGAACTTTGCATATTTCAAGTGCGCAAAAGCAAGCTCAACTGTTTTATCTATATATGAGTTTGCTTTGACTTATAACAATTCTTTACTTAGTGAAGAGTGTGCCTGACGTCAAAGCATGCAAACTTATGTGTGCAGTAGCTAATCCAGAAGAGGGCATGGTCATAAATCAAGGCCGAAGCCAGTGGGGGGCTGGGGGAGAAGGCCATTTATCGGAAATTTTACTCCACCTGTCGGATTTTTGTTGTTGTTACAGGCCCACATTTAGAAGACTTTACTGGGACAATGATGCATAGAACATGAATTTAGTGTCTTTGGAGGATAAAATTTGACATGGATTTTGAATCTACAGCATTTTTTCCTTCATATTGACCAATTTTGAAGGCTGCAACGTTGAAACTACAAAATAATTCCAAAATCTAGTCATTAAAGGAGCATATCAGTCCTTTGGTACATGTTTTAACGTATGTTCCTGAAATTGAGGGTTGTTGTTGTTGATTTTAGAGCGTCGGAAACTTTTGGTTCTTTGCCCCCCTAAGAATTCAGGCTGGTATCGGGCCTGTCATAAATCCCCCATTGTTTAGTCTACAAGTTGTTTCCTAAAAATATCACTCACTAGTAGCATCCACCCTAGTGGCTCCTTCTATTTCTATAACTGGCTCATAGTATGCCCAAGAGAGGAGTGGGGGTTATGTGGGTATTGCTAAAATTAACTGTAATAACTCTACTTCTTTTCAAGAGTGATTCTACCCCAACTATTGGAGGCTTCAACGATGCTCCCCACTCGTGTGGATTTTATCCTTAGCTCTTGCATGGCAAAAACGTAAGAAGTAGATGTCATGTACACATTTTGAAAGGAAATACAGGACAATAATCCTGTTGGCTTCCTAACAACCAACGTCTCGTGCACTTCTGACAGCAAGGAATTCTGGCAAATTATAGGTGGCCATTTATTTTTCGCGACATCAGCTATAAAGCGTTTGTTGACAAGAGAAACAATGCAATAAATCAAATACCTTTGCAACGATTGACTTCCAGCATCTAGCAATTCAAATCGTCGTGCAGCAAAAGAGAGCTACTTTCAGTTCATCTTGTCTCACTTGTTCTTTAGTCTTGCTTGAACTTCGCGCCAATTTTTCTGCACCATGGTAACGAGGCTAATGCAAAAGAGTCTTCATATCAGAATCAGCTGATTCGAAGCACAGAACGATCTTGGATTTTGGATACAGCGACAATTACCACCTGTTCAAAATAAGACGGTGAAACAAATATTTCACAACTATCATGATTTCCTGCCATTTAATTAAACTGTTTGCTTTTCTGATTGCCTTTACTAATTGTGGTTATAGTGCTGAAGGTGATGATCCTCCGTGCATCTGCAAGAACAAGGCCCTCTGTGCTGCTCTGAAAGTTGGGCCTAGACAAGAAGTGTATGGATTTTCAACGCAAACTGAGAACTGGAAGCATTGGGATTGGAATAAATTGACGACTGTTTCATTGTTTGGGAAATGGGATGAAGAGTTATTGTGTTTTGCACATGAGAAGGTTAGAAATCCTGTGCTAAGAGACCTCTAATCGAGTCCGAAACGTCTTGTCGTGACGCTCAAGTGGTGGGGCTAGTAGATACAACAACAAAAACTAACAATTGAAAGCACGGACCTGCAAGGAGCTCTACCATCATAGAATTATCTTTATTTATATTCAATAATACACTGGTTTTAAGGGGTGCGAGATACCCCGGGAGGACAATGATCACAATTCGCTTGAAAGATGAAACACAAAGTTTTGAGACCTGTTAGTCTGTTTGTTTGTTTAATTGAGCAATAAAATGGTCTATGAAGCTCTGTTAGCGCAAACTGCAACATGTATGTAGCAAATAGTGGCTGCAGAAGTATTAAAGAACTATTTTGCTTAGCGGTAAACTGAGTGAAATGCCCCCTGCAGTTCTTATATTACAGAAACTAATCAGTCATATTTAATCACAGGTAGCAGGGAAAACTTAGGATAAAAGTAGCAAGTACCTCTCTTTTTATTTTAGTGTTTGCCAAATTAGCCAATTTTGTCTAGATTAGATTATGCCAACCACGACAATATTTGTGAAACAATAACCAGAACTGTTTGTATCACAAACATTGTCATGGTTGACCTAATCTAGGCAAAATTGGCTAATTTGGCAAACACTAAAGTAAAAAGAGAGGTAATTGTTACTTTTATACTAATTTTCCCCTGTTACCTGTGATTTATTGTACATTGCAGAAAGTGAGACTTACCCTGAAGATAGATTTCCCAGTGGAAAAGCTGCCAGATAAAGCATTCAGAAAAGAATTGATCACAAATGCAACAACGAAAGCCAAATCACTTTTTGCAGATGGAGTTAATATTGATATTGAGCAGGCTGTCAAGAAAGGTTCCAAGGAAGAAAAATCATTAACAACTTTCTCCAAAGAAATAACTGAAACGTTCCATGCTGAGATTCCTGGCTCACAGGTAGGTAAGATGAAGAAAATTATAATTTTGTTTTTGATACAATCTAATCTGCTATTCAACATGCAAAATGATAATTAAATCATGTACGAAAATACAAGGCCAAATATGTAATAGCCATATACAAGCCTTGTATTAAAGGCCTTGTAACCTCGTTCTAGCCTAGAAAATCCTTGCTGTACTGTATCCTTGTAAATGGCTCGAAAAATGCTAATGAATTTAAACTAGGCTGGCACAAGGTTGATCTTAGCCTTGTAGAAACCTTGTGTTAGACAGGTTTTAACTTGAAATCTTACTAACCTACTAATAGCTTCGTAATTTTCTTTAAAGATTAGCAGAAGGTCGTAACAAGGTCATAACCTCCGTTACAAGGCTAAAACTTGTACATAGGCCAAGTTTAGCCATGTATTTTTGTACAGGAAGCTATCATGAAAGACTTCCAAGTTGTAAGCAAAAACTTTGAAGAAGGCTAGGGGCCTTCCGAATCGATTGGCTAACTTCTGGCACAATGAACAGACTAATCCAGTGGAAATCTTGGCCCCCCTTCGGAGAAGGCCCTAAAGCATTTTTGTGCAAATCAGTTCACCGTTTTCTCTCTCTAAATGCAAAGTAGTGCTTTGCTGCAATAAGGGCGCCCTTAGGAGTTTTCCTCTTACCCAAACCATCGTTCGTTATGCCACTGCTCGGCTTCTTACACATCTGGTCCTTTACTAATGATTTACTTCAACTAAAGTCAAGTAGAAATGCTCAGTAAATTGTTTTCATTATTTCAATCAAAATCAATCAATTAAAATGCCTGTTTAAACATCTTTGTGACCCTTAAAATTTATTTTCCAAAACTTTCCACTTTGATCCCATGAATAACATCTTCTGACCTTTACTTACAGGTGACTTTTGATGTGGCATGGTCACCAGACTGCATTGATTCACGTTGCTATGACTACAGTCATTTAGCTGAAGTGACAGATTTCCTCATCGTGATGTCATATGACGAGAGAAGTCAGATACATGGCCCATGCGTTGCTGGACCAAATTCTGCTATCACCACTACGTTTGAAGGTATGGAATCTTAAAATGTGGTTCTATGCGACAATGGTGACATAAGCTTTCATGATTGGCACGTTACAGTTTTGGAATTTATATAGCATGGCCTAACATGTTTCTTATCTATTCGAGTTCATTCTGAGTTTGAAACACTAAACGCAACATGATGACAGGAGAGGGATTTTAGTGCAAGAACTGTATACTTTCCTTGCAACAGATTGTAACTAAACCATTTCTAAATTCTAAAATCATATCGAAGAATTTTCACATTCTTCTCTCTTTAATCACTGAATACTTTCCTTGCAACAGATTATAAACCACTTCTTAATTCTCAAACCATGTTGAACATTTTCCCTATTCTTTTGAAGTTTCATATCTATTGTTTCCAAATTAATTTTCCTGAAATTTTCTGAAAATATTCTTTTCTTTTTCACAGGTATCAAAAAATTTCAGCAGCTTGGAATCAAACCAAAAAAATTAGTCCTTGGTCTTCCTTGGTATGGATACAACTACCCTTGCATAAAATTCAACAAAGGCATTTGTGAAATGAAAAAAGTCCCTTTCCGCGGAGTCAATTGCAGTGATGCGGCAGGAAGACAATATTGTTACTCGGACATAATGTCGAAATATCTGCCAAAAGCGATCGGTGGTCGACAATTTGACAAGGAGAGCCAGTCGCCGTTTTTCAACTACAAAGAATCAGATGGCACAATGCATCAAATTTGGTACGATGACCCGCAAAGTTTGACTAAAAAATACACGCATGGTATCAAAGATTTAGGCCTACGTGGATTAGCCTTCTGGAATATCGACTGTCTTAATTATACAGACACTGCGAAGGCGAAAAAAGAGACAAAGATAATGTGGGATGCTGTCAATGTAAATTAAAGTCTGTTTCAAATTATAGTCCGTTTCCAATTAGATGTCAGGCCAAAATATTCGCGAATTAAACCAATTGAAGAGTTTTCTTTGGGTGATTTTGCGTTATCGCAAATTTCACGTGACATCTAATTTGAGACAGGCTTCAGTTGCACGCGAAATTTTCCGCTAATTGAAGAGTTTTCCATGAGTGATTTTGCGTATTTGAACACTCGAAAGCAATGAAAACGGACATTGTGGTATGTTACTGTTGTCTCCCTAGTCTTGGCAGACAAAGACCTTAGACCTTTGACAACTTATTACAATCCAAGAAAAGTCCAATAATTGAAACAATTCGAAAAAATTGCTGACTTTTCAACGCGTATAACGTTTTTAAAGGGAGAAGACATAGCTTTGTCGAGTGGCCGCTATAAAAAAGACGCCTATATGCACCTTTTCCTTCTTCAGCTACGCAATGAAACAGCACGTGTTAAAGTTACCAACAGACAATAGGGTACCGGGTGCGCCAAAATAAACTAGGCACGTTTGGCAGGCCACAATATTTTGCAAACTGGACCGATTTTGAAGATTTATGACTCAATATTTAGCAGAGAGCCTGAATTAGATTCTAGGACTTTTTGCAAGTTTTTCCATTTTCAGTTTTTAGAGCTAGAAGCGAGTTTCTTAAATGTTCGTTTTCGAAAATATTGAAAACGATGAAAAAACGTCGATCAGATCCAACGTGAATAAACAAAGAGAAAACGTTTTCAGGGGGATTTGGGGGTTCAGTATGAACTCTCGTATAGCAGGTTAAAATTGGTCGATTTTTAGATCGCAAATCACCACGAAAAAGTTCTCTCTTTGTCCATTCATTTCGATTCTTTAGAAAATTTGATCGATGTTTTTTGATCGTCTTCAGTGTTTTCGAAAACAAAAATCTTAGGAAACTCGCTTCTAGCTCTAAAAACTAAAAATGAAAAAATTTGCAAAAAAAACCCGGTATCTAAGTCAGGCTTTCTGCTAACGAATGAGTCACAAATCTTCAAAATCGGTCCAGTGTACGATTTGTTGTGGCTTGTCAAACGTGCATAGTTTATTTTGGCGCACCCGGTAGGGTATATTTTCTTCCTGCCGCCAGCTATGTCGATTCTCTTTAAAGTAATTTGTTCAGAACAAACTAATTAAAACTCACGAACATCTCAGTAAAAGTAATTCCAATAACTACTTCGTTATGACCAGTCTAGTTAAGCTCTTTTGCTTTCTGTCGCACGCGGTACTTGTATGTAATTAAATTTAACTCGTGTAGAATCTTTGTTATTAACGTTTAGATGAAAGAAGTGTAAAGTTATTAAGTTCGTTTAATCTCTATCATACACTTATATTCTCTAAAGTTTGATTTAAGATCTGCTAGAAGCTCTACTTGTAAGCTTGCTTTTATCATATATACATTTCTTTTTACTGTATTTGCCAAAATGTTGAGATCTACTTGCCAGGCAAAATGTTTGTCCGTTTGAGCACGTCCCAAAATTTAACATCCAAAATGTTTGGATGGAAACGTTTCGGACAGAAAACTTTGGACAAAAAGTTTTTGACAAAATTTCCTTGTTTGCCCCTCACGTTGATCAAATCTTTAATTTAATTCAAGTTAATTTAACTATTGCAGTGAACAAGGACAGATAATGTTACAATAGGATCCGCTACTTTTGGTTGACACCTAAGTACAAAGCGATCAGCAATTGCAGACAATGGGAACTATATGCCTGGTTGGTCAAGTTCTAGACAAAAACAAAGCAAGCCGCAGAAGTTGCTCTATTTCTTTTAAATATTATGGTTACCCGAAGTTACCCATGGTTACCCGTGAGAATATACCAATAACTTTGGTTACCCTTATGGTTACCCTTGTGGTTACCCATGATCCAAACATATAATCGTCCAGTAGTTCATAAAAGGAGCATGAAATCATGTTGTCTTTATTCAATCATTCACAGTGAAAATATGTTTCTTCCTGTGTGCAGAATGGCTTTTGCTGAACAAGGTCAATGAATAATTCAAAGCTATGTTTGATTCTGGCACAATTTCTACTTTNAACTTCAGAAGACAATGGATGAACAATGGGTAATTGGTGACACGTGCGAGTTTACGGATTTGTTTACTGTTTGACGACGGAGCCCCTTTAACATTTGAAGTCTCTCAAACGGAAATAGCTCCAAAATGAATGCTAACGTTCACTCGATTGCAATGTTGTTAAGTCTAATACAACACTACAACAGTAAAAGTTACCAAATGTGATTATCTTTTAAGGCCCAGAGACTGTGTTAAAATGCGCCTCAATTACTTCTTCTCGTCTCCTCAAAAATGCCTTTGCTGCTCGGATGAATCCTTTCAGCTGCCAGCAATAAATTAATGGATTCAACGTCGAATTCATCAGTGCTAATGTCCCCGTCCAGCCATGAGCTATATGCAATGTTGTTGTTGGTGTTATCACTAGGTACAAGATGACCACTATCCCATGCGGCAGATAGCACACATATTGCGCACCTACGATTAACACCGTAACTTTAATTGCTTTCAAATTATCCCTCGCTTTTCGCTTTATTTCTCGTAACTCGGCTCTCGTTGATTCTGCTGTCGGTATATTACGGATTATTATATTGTCATTCGCATTATTGTTGTTGTTGCTGTGACTTGCATAATGGCTGCTGCGAAGATCGCCTGTTGAGTTTTCCTCTTCTTTGGTCGCATTTGCAGTTGGGCGTATCTCTCGTAAAATTTGCCTCGTAACTCTGAGAATCTTGCCTTGCGAATATACCGTCCATAATAGCAGTAAAATCAGCGTAATTGTTACGAAAATCGTATAAAGCATGAATTTTGGCGTAAAGAAGCTCCCGGCGACAAATATAAGCGAAATCGTCCACGCAATTATTAAAGCGAATAGGATGTTTCGACGCGACGATGTATATATTTCGTATTCATAAGGGTGAAGCACGGCGATATATCGATCTGTCGCTATCAAAGCGAGCGTAAGTAACCCGCAATGACCAAAGAAATACCCGACGAAATTCAAAGTCAGTCGTAACCCACATGAGCTTTTAGCTTGGCTGAATAAAAAATTCAATACTGAGTTCATCGGAAATGTTAACACTCCTGTGAAGGTGTCCCAAAATGCCAATCCAGATATAAATGCATTGGAAGGAGTGTGAAGAGGTTTCGACTTGTAGAGAACGAGCAGAGTTATTATATTGAGTGTTCCAGTGAATATTGCAAGTAGAATGTTTGTTATTCCAATGAATATGAAATTCCATTCGAAACTGTCACTGTATTTGTATTTCTCATGGAAGTAATAACATTTTGTTTCAAACACGAAGTTCGTTGAAGTATCTGTGCTGTTCGCCATGTTCACCGCGTTCGCTTTATGAGTATCTGCAGTTCTGCAAAGGCAAATAATGATTCTTCTTCAACTTTTCAAATGTTCAGACTATGTCTCCTTGCATATATTGCCACTACATATGATGTCTACTTAAGAAGAAAATTCGTCGAGTTCACAAGTTGTTGAGCTTTGTTCAGAATGATGTTCACAGCGCTCACAAAGTTCACTAATTTTCCAGCACAGTGGAAGAATAATGCAAGTTCATGTGAGACTACCAAAGTAAACATTTGTCGCGTTCACAATATGCTCAACGAGGTTTTCACAGTGGCGTTCACAACGTTGACAATTTTTCATCAATTCAAAGAACAGTTCTACTGCTGAATAATCATGCCAGTTCGTGTAAAGCTGCCTTTGTCGATTTTACAAGATGCTTAATGATGTTTCACATTGTTCACATTGATGTTCATAATGTTCACTAACCTTTCAGAACAGTAGGAGAATCCTGTAGAATAACGACTAACTTTCAAGACCAATGCAAGTGCGTGTAAAAAACTGCCAAGGAAGAATTTTGTCGCATTCACAAAATGAGTAATGATGTTCACCAATGATTTCACGGCGTTTGAAATGTTCACAAACTTTCAGAACACTACGAGGATGATTCCTGCTTTATCGCCACAAATTACAAAATGTTTTAATTGCTACCAAACAAACGAAATTAATGTCCAGCCTTGTTTTGTTTGTCTGTTGTTTGTTACAATGTATATAGCTTCGTTTATCACTTACCAATTTGCATGTGATACGTCGATGATCTTCCTTCAGGGGCTGTAGTTCCGACTTTATGGATCGCAGCTTCCAACCTGCTCGATCTTGTTAGAATCCAACAACGTCTTGACAACGGCTAGAAATAGAAAACAGGCAATGTAAAGGTGAGTCTATATTTAGAAACCAGTCCGACTTGTCCGGTGAGTCTATATTTAGAAACCAGTACTTAAATGAAATGAAATGAAATGAAAACTAGGTGGGCTGGCCGGCCGTTAAGAGATTAATTGTATCTTAATATAGGAGACGCCACATAACTAAACCCGGTTGGTCTTGAGACAATATACGCCAGCTGCGATTGAGTTTCCCATAGTTTACTTAGCGCCTGCTTACCCTTCTAGCTTCATCCCACCTTCAAGCATTCATGTGAAAAAAACAGGCTGAAACATAAATCATTCAAAAAAAGTACAGTAGACTCTGGCTTCATTAGCCGAGCCTGCTAAAGCTTTTGTCACAAAAGGTTGAAATATCTTGCATAAAATGTGTAAATATTAACAAATTGTGAAATTGATATGTGGTATGCGATGTCCTCGCGATGTCACATAACATATCATCATCATCATCATCATCATCATCATCATCATCATCATCATCATCGTCATCATCATCATCATCATCATCATCATCATCATCATAACTTATCTATTTCAAGTAGGCTAAGTTAAATATGGCTAAGTTAGAGCTAATTAGGGCCTACTAAAACTTGCTTGACTCGCTGTTAATGACATTATACAAAAGGAGACTTTGAATATAGTCTATAAATCTATCAATGATTTGTTTCCCATTTACCTGACCCAAGTGTTCAAGAAGTATGCAATACTGGAACCGATTCAGAAATTCTCTTGCAAAAATCTGCATATGGCTAAAATGCCTCTCATCTATAAAGGTGCAACAGTGTGGAATCATCTAGAACGGACATGAAACTGTGGCTAGCAGGGCCGCCGAGAGAGGGGCCGGGCCCCAGTGTCAGGGTGAGAAGGAGAGCCCCGGCGCTAAAGACGCTGGAAATTTTTGGACCACGCCCATTTATCCTTGGGCCACGCCCTCCTATGCACTGGTAAAACGCTGCTTTTAGATTTTATTTAGAATCTCAATGGGCCCGCGGGCCTGAAAACGTTCCTGGAAGACAAATACAACAAGAGAAAATACACACCTTTTATTTGCAGGCCCACCCCCTCTCGACGGTCCTGATGGCAATGATAATAAGTTATGATTCTTTACAAAAAATAATGCTTCGCATTCATTTCGATTCTTTTGGAAGTTATCGGAACATTGGCTATAACCAGATTCAGATATCCTGGTTCCCCTTTAAAAAAGCGAAATAAAAAATATTAACTCACATTTTCTACTCCAATCCAATCCAGGCAAAGAAACAAGCGACAACGAAAAGTGTCTCAGAAACTACCGTGATTGCGTCGAAGACAGCTCTATATATCAGCCAAATTTCAGTTCATTAGTAACTTCATTTAAGATCAAAAGCAAACATGCAATCAATTCTAAATTTTCGAAACATTCGACGTGAAATATTTTCTTGTTTACTCCAAATAAATGTATTGTATCCGTACCAAACATAGTTCTATGTCCATCTAAGAGCACAGACTTCAAGGCATAATCAAGAAAATTTTAATAAACTCAAATAAAGATGTCTGAAATTTAATGATAACCGTGAAATCACGATAAAGGATTGTGGCTTAAAGCCAGCCATATTAACGATACCCCCAAAGATGAAAACTATTTATAAGTTCCATGTTAATTAAAGCGTCTTTTAATTATGATATTTGAGTTATTCATGACAAACCAGTCTATCTCGGTCCTGTCATATGACAGAATGATCCTTCAAATACTAACCAGATAGATTTGCTAGAACCTGGACCGCTGAAGGTGCACAAGTGTGCACCTCTGGGTTGTTGATGTTGTTCTTCAAGCCTTAAATCGCCTAGCACGATGGCGAATTGTTTGCTCTCAGGCTGTACTGCAGGCCCGATACCAGCCTTAATTCTTAGGGGGGCAAAGAACCAAAATTTTCCAACGCTATAAAATCAACAACAACAACAGCAACAACCCCAATTTTGGGAGCATACGTTAAAACATGCACGAAAGGATTGATGTGCTCCTTTAATGACTAGATTTTGGAACTATTTTGTAGTTTCAAGGTTGGAGCCTTCAAAATTGGTCAATATGAAGGAAAATATGCTGTAGATTCAAAATTCATGTAAAACTTTATCCTCAAAAGTCAATGAATTCATGTTCTTTGATTCATTTTCTCAGTAAAATCTTCTAAATGTGGGCCTGTAACAACGACAAAAATCCGACAAGTGGAGCAAAATTTCCGACAAATGGCCTTCTGGGGGGCGCTCCGCCCCCCCAGCCCCCCCACTGGCTTCGGCCCTGCTGTGCTGTCCCTCTCTTTCGACTATTATTGGAACATTTTGAATTTAATTGTAACTGCCATACATATTGGGAACTCGATAACTATAAGTCCTTTCCTACAATGGATGGCACGTAGTCAATTAGCCTTCTTGTTTTGTAAATAGTTTGCTTTTTAAATTGAATAAAGAAACAAATTACTAACTATAAGGAGATGATAGTTCCATCTATTGTTTGCCACTCATTTATTCAAAGGGATACGAGACTCTTAGGCCCAGTTTAAACATCGCTTTTTGCCGTGTCGAATTTAATAGATGGTGCGAAAAACTTCTTAGTGTCAATTACATTTGATGTAAAAACGATGTTCAAATCGCCTGCCGTTTTAAATAGATAAAACGGCAGGAGTTCACCAGCTCTGTCGCATCAAACGGCAGAAAATGACTTGATTTAAACATCGTATTTCTGCCACGTTTAATTAATCAATTCCAGGCAACTGTCCGCGGTTTCTACATGAGATCAGCCACTGCGCTTGTGCGTTTTGAAACATGGCCACCTTAACCATTTTAACTTCAATCCGACACGGCAAACAAAGATGTTTAAACTAGATTTTTAGACACGGCAGATTCTGCCGTAAGGTGGCGACAAAATCACGAACGAAAAGCACATTTATACACTGATTGGCTGTTTTTTAGATTATCATATCTCATATATTTTCAAATAAAGACAACTTGCATATCCAGTAAAACCTCGTTATAACTTAGAGCAACGTACATCTCAAACTTCGAACAAATGTTTAACTTCAAATCAAAGATACTTAAAATACCAAGTAAATTTTGTTACGCGT
>REGL01000175.1:112899-125379 GCA_004194395.1 Aurelia aurita complex sp. Pacific
TAATCTCTATGGAATGGAAAATGTCATGATTTGGCTTTTCCAAAAACTGGGTTACAAAGTTACAAACCCATGCCCCCTTTTGCATATACATCATCATCATTGTGTTGCAGTTAGAGACGGGGGCAGGAAAAGGGTCGACACAGGGGCTACATCTGGGTCAGCCCCATTTACATATCACCTTGAATAAGGCCCCGTTCCCCCCGTTCAAACTGCTCCTTTTTTTTAGTGTCCGTTTTTGTGGCATCCAAGCTACCCGTTCACATTGCTCCGTTTTTGTACAAAAACGGAGCAAAACACATCCGTTTTTGTCCGTTCACATTGATCCGCCTGATAACAAATACGGAGAGAAAAACCTCCGTTTTTGTGCGTTCACATTGCTCCGTTTTTGTGAAACTCATTGTTGAATACTGGAGCGTTTTCAAAAACCTCCGTTTTTGTGCGTTCACACTGATCAAGTGCGTTTTCAAAAACCTCCGCTTTTGTGGGTATCCACTTTTGATAGCGTTTTCGAAAACCTCCGTTTTTGTGGCGTTTTTGTGCAGATCAGTGTGAACACTTTCACAAAAACGGAGGTTTTTCTCTCCGTTTTTGTACAAACACGGAGCAGTGTGAACGGAACCTAAGTTAGCTTTCACATCCGTTATCAACTGAGAAATACATTACAACTTAAGGGTTACGAGCAACATCTATGCACGCAAACCTAGGACTACAGCCTTTGGGTCAGAAACTGCGAGTTTTCTGGGGCAGAATCTCTGGCGAGATTTGCCATTGCATATAAAACAGTCCCGATTTGTAGAGTATTTTAAAAGAGAAATTAAGTTTTGGAATATTTCATGCAACTGTAGATTATGTAAAGATTTTATTGTAAATTTAGGTTACATTTAGGTTACATTTTGGTATTTATTGATATTGTCTTACAAAATCTGTCCTTGTTAGGGCTGTCACAAAATGGGGGACACCTTATATAATTGGTGTGATTTGGCATAATGTCACATTTGAACTCAGCCAACTTTAAATAAATATATTATTTATATTATTACACTTACGAATGAAATGAATCAAATAAAGTGTTGTCAAAGATTCTTTTGGAAGTATTTTAAACTTTGAAACCCACAGCACACCTAATGTCCGCGAAAAACGAGAATTGAAGTGTTTTGCGAAGGATGTTGCGTTTTCGCAAATCTCAGGTGACATCAAATTTGAGACGGACGTTAGTAAAAGCGTTTGTCAAATTTTAAACCCAACGCTAATTCTCATGATATAGCTCATTATCTTCAAAACATCTTCAAATGTACCTTGGGATTAATTAAAAATCCTTTGAAGATAGCTGTGGGGTTTAGCAAAAGTCGGACATTTCGATCAATTTATTTCAATTCTGACGTAAATGGATGAAATGGTGCTTTTGAGGTGGAGGAAGATGCACAGTAGTGATGAAAATCAGTAAGCCAGATTTGCTATCACGCGATTTTGAAAATCTCTTTTATGAGATTAATTTTAACGAAGAACTGTCCAGTAAACAATTACAATGCAATGTGAAACTATTTACATAATTAGAAAGTAGGCAACACACCACATCAGTCGAAAATAGAGATGTCGCTCAACACTAACGCGCAGGTGTATGTATTTGCTGTTGAGGGGATGAGATACGGTTTGTTCCGAGGTTTGTTCGAGGAAACTTATGAGTCCCCCCGTGCAGTAGTTAATGCTCATGCGCCCGTCAGAGTTCCAATCCAAAACGCTACTGCGCATGAGCATTAACCTACTGCACGGGGGGACACATACGTTTCCTCGGACAAACCGTATATCGTCTCCCCAACAAATATCGTATATCATTTTGCTAATTACGAAATCACTGCGGAGGATCGTGGCCGATTAGGTCTACTCACATTTGAAGAATCTTTCCTGAATGGCAAATTTTATAAAACAAAGAATCCAAGTAACAGGTTTCCGAAATGACAAAGCGATTAGCCTTTCTGAAGAATAGATTTCACACCTCTGAGCGCAATCAATTAAAAGACAAACAGAAAGCAAAACATTATGGTTAGCTATGCATTGAAGGTGTGGAATCTATTCTTGAGGCTGTCAACAAAGCGCTTTGTCTTCAGCAGAACAACAAGGACAGATAATGTTACGATAACAAGGACAGATAATGTTACAATAGGACTCGCTACTTTTTATTGACACCTGGATACAAAGCGATTTGTGATTGCAGACAAAGGGAATTCCATGCCCGGTTGGTCAAGTCATAAACAAAAATACAGCAAGCCGCAAAACTTGCCCTGAAACCCAGGTAGCTAGCTCACTCGCTGTGCATTCTAGACATGGTTTTAACAGTTTTTAGCCTTGCTGTGAATTGGGTGTGAACAAACCCAGCCGAGTGGTCCTTCATTGCCAATGCTACAAAAGTTGCCTTTAATTTGATTGCATTGCACCAGAATATTATCATCTCAAGTGAGACTTCTGAATAAATTACGGAAATTGGATGATGTTTTGCGATCATACTTACAGCAGATGATGAAAGATTTGACACGCCTGGTGGAATATTATAATTAAAAATTAGGTGGATTATCCTGCCTCCTCCTTAACAAGCTCAATTTTTTGCTCAGAAATTTCTTAAAGGAAATCGACGTCGTTAAAAGCTGATCCACGCCAAGTTAGAATATTGTATTTCAAAATTTGACACGTGCCGTTTCATTGTATAGCTAAAGAAACCATGGGTGCGTAGGAACAAGGACAGATAATGTTACAATAGAACTCGCTATTTTTCATTGACACCTAGATACAAAGCAATTTGTGATTGCAGAAAAAAGGAATTCCATGCTCGCTTGGTCAAGACATAATCAAAAACAAAGCAAGCCGCAAAGATTGCCCTGAAACCCGGGTCGCTAGCTCGCTCGTTGTGCATTCCAGAAATGGTTTTAAAGAGCGAATATTAGCACATATCGAAAGAAGAAGGATATATCTATATCTCTGCCTCGGGCATTTTATTCTTTTCGTACAGAAGCTGAGCAGTAAGTGTTTTAATTACACCTAAAAAGTACGAGAATTGAATCCCCTCCCAATTGGCTTCTACACAAAATAAATAAAATGCCCGATGCAGAAGTTTAGATATNGTCTAGGTGTCAATGAAAAGTAGTGAGTTCTATTGTAACATTATCTGTCCTTATTGTGCGTAGGTGCTTTCTTTAGCCTACATGTAGCGGCCACTTAACATAGCTATGTCTCTTCCCCTTAAGCATACAATAAACTTATTGCAAATTTGCGTCTTGCCAAAAAACAATATTTTCTTCGTTCATCTTCTGTCGGATACCAAATATATCAACGTCAAAGAGTTCTATTTTACAAAGAGTTCTATTTTTAGAAGCAGCAGAAGTTGCAGAAATCAAATAATCAGAAATTGTTTTGTCGAGATTCTCCTTTCTTGTACTTTCATCTGCGATCTCACAATGTTTTGGATAATTGAACAAAGAAGTAAATTTTCACAGAGTTCCTACAGGACACTAACTTTAGCGATTTGATTAAAAAGCTCAGAGGATTTCTGCAAAAGATTTAGCTATTAATAATCTTTAACCCAAATATTTTCAAATTGAAGGTTCAAATTGTTGCTTCGCCTTGGTAAGAAAATAGAATAATTGATTTACTCTTACAGAAAGTTGCCTTTGTCTCCCGAATAAGATGAGAAACATTTTCAGAAATCATTAAAATTGGACTTTCTTGGATCTAACCTTGAAACCTAATCGGGTAAGGTTTGTTTTCCCATTTCAAGTCAAGTCGAGTGATCGATCTTCGATAATACATCTTTTGATCTCGTCAACATATTTCGTGCCAGGACAACTTGTGGCATGGATGCAAAATGCAGCATAATACTGCAAAATACAAAGAGTGTGATCACATGACTTGAAATGGGTAAAACAAACCTTAGCTGATTAGGTCTCTACAGACGGGAAGGAACACAAAACTCACAACAGATCCCAATAAAATAATTTTAAAAAGTCTCTCAAGCTGAGATCGACATTAAAGTTCATTTTTTTCAAAGGCAAATCATTTGACCATAGTAAATATGATTTGACATCGACAAAAGTTCTTCCCACAAGGATAAAGACACTCTGCAGAAATTGGTCCGACATCCCTTCGTACGAGGAAAAGGATATATTTTTGATGACAAATGAGGACCCAGGGCAGAGTTCCCTTCACGCATCCCAATTTCATCCATACAATATCTATTTCACCCCTCTGCAACTCAACTCACTCTCGCTGCAAATTTTGACCAGAAGTACAAGAAAACGTCATCTAAACTTGGCTTCTTGCGCAAGTTGAAGCCGTTAATTTTAATGACCATTAAAGCAGCAAATGCCACCTACACGAGCGCCATCATTTCAGCCCTTATATACAATTGCATCGTTTCGTTAAACCTCACAAGAACCTAGCTTGAGAAACTGAAATCGACAGAGGCACGAGCCTCCTCTACATTGAAATCAAAGACATTCGACTTAAGATCACCTAAATCTAACTAAATGCAACTCAACCACCATACCAAGTCTGTTTTCGTAAAGTCTCCTGTCGCTGAGTCCCGTTCCTCTATTCTTTTGTTTATATGTAGCTTTCGTAACAGATCTTTTAGCTATTCTACAAAAGAGCCTGGGTCGAGCGTCATTCCTGTACATTTTATACGCGATGTTCGACGGAGTGGCGATAGAGCTTCTATCACTATTGCGTACATTCGAAAATTCTACAAAACTTCACAAAAGATCGTTCGATTCTAATTCTTTCCAAAATATCTAGAAGGTCTATTATATATTTAGTTGCATTTTAGGTTATGTTCTTCATGTGATGGCCCTGGGGTAGTCATGATCTTTTGCTCCCCTTGGTATCGTTTCTGTAGTATTGTATGGTAGCTCGTTTGTAGTCTTGGGTAATTCGTAAATTGTTAAATTGAATTTATAAAACAAAAATTATGCTACTACTAGTACTATCTATACGTAATTTGAAGAAAATTCCGAGTCGGCTCAACCGTTAAAGGCATTGAGTCCGCATAAATAGCACGCTCATGAGCAATATCAACTTCTTTTCAATCATGAAACAAAAGTTGTGATTTAATCGTTATTGAAATCAAACCAAAGAAATTACCAAGGATAATGCAAGGATTAAGAAGCCTTTGGCTTCCACTGCCAATGACTTTAGCACTATTGTGCGATAACAAATGGCCGTCAGCAGTTTGTCAGCAAAATTCAGGATAGCGTTAACGCTCGGCTATTTATATGTACTGAATTCCTTTAAAATTTCTGTTCTTAAAAATTTCCTGATCAATTAAACTATTTTATCAATTAGAAAGAAATTACAAACAGTTCACAGCGACTAGGACTGAAGGAGCAGGAACGGTGTCAAGTTTCAAAACGGTGTCTCCAATACTAAAGGATCTTTCTTACCTAAGTTTCGTTACAGCTGTGATTGTTCAGTCATATTGGGCTTTTGAAATAGTGAAGAGAAATTTTCACTTTCATAGCTCAACAAACTTCCAAAAATAAAGTATCGTTGAGCTGCCCCAAAAGCTATTTACAAATTACACACATAGATAGCAACTGCATAATTCAATAACCATCTGTCTTAGGCTGCCTCAGAAATTTTGCCTGTTTAGGTGAATTACTCTGCGAAACAAAACCGATTTGGACATGCGAGGTCGCAAAATCTAAGTTGAGATCTCATCTATACTATAAACTGAAAGTAGAAATTTTTGAATCGAAGGCTCCGTCACAGGAACTGTTCCAGCGTTTACACTATTTTTGGGGCACCTGGTAACTGTTTGTTAGTATCACCATTTATTTTAAAAATATTGCATCATTGACTGTGGACTTGCTCCAAGTCTCGCCCTTGATCAATAAATATGGGAGGAGAAAGGAGGAAAAAGGGGATGACACGGGGAAAGGAAGAAAGAAAGAAAGGGAAGGAGGCTCACGTTCCTCTTTCTCTTCCCTTTCTTTCTTCCTTCTCCGTGTCCTCCCCTTTCCCCTTTCCTTTCCCCTCCTGTATTTATTGATCAAGAGCGAGACTTGGAGCAAGGCCACATTGACTGCAAAAAGAATATAAAAGGCAAGACGCAACTTACAAGATCATGCTCCATCCAGCATCAGGTTTCTGTATTCAATACATAGTGACAGCACGAAACGTTTCACCTGGGCAGTTCAGCCAGTCTTCGAGCTCTAAGATCTGAAATGAAGGAGAAATTCAGATTCAACGCAATAAGGTTACAGTCGGTTAGATTTATGACGTAGACGTAGAATTATTAATTCAAAATCAAGCGCATAATGCAGAGGACAGGTGGATGAACGAAAATGGAAATGATAAAAAAGTACGCGCAAATAGCCGATTCATTTATTTCATTTACTTTCAAATTATATTTTACTAAAATAGGAAATTGAGAGACGGTAATTGACGATGAATCAGACCCATTCACAACATGAGATAGTTAGTTTTCTAAACAATTTTGATTGCGCATTATTAAGATTTCGCGTGACTTGTTGGTTAACAGGTAGACCTAAAAACAAACGTTAAAGGCCATATGTCATGAAGCTGATTGGTTCATGCAATACAATTCTCGCTATTGTCTATTACAAAGCACAGGATCGAGGCTGAATTTTCATTGCAATAAAAATTCATGAAACAGAAATAAAAAGTCACGAAACAATGGAATTCCACTCCAAACTTGTTTGTTGTATTAACCAATTGCTAATGTGACATAAGTGCTTTAACACCGGTTTTAAATTAAAGAGAAGAGAATAACTGATTAGATTAACCAACAATCGACGGAGTGCAAACAACAACAGATATACAGAGTGTCCAAAAAATAGTTGCCCTTTTGAACAGCTACAAGTAAAGAGCCTCTGTCTCGCTAGACTTGCCCCAAGTGTATCTCTTCCGTCCGTCTACCGTACTTTCATCTATGTGAGAAGCTTTTGCCTGCGGACACTGACAGCCAAGTTTGAGGGTTAAAGGCAATCCATCCTCTTTGATGAATTGAAATAAGATGGGAGAGAGTCCCTAAAGCAAGGAGTTCCCAATTGTACATTCAACAATGGTGAGCTAATTGATATTTTATCTAAAGAAATAAACGTGATAGAGTAGAGACTCAGTGCTGCGTGAACTTAGTCATCTTTGAACGTGCGTGAACTTTGACAGATTGTTTGATGGTTGACAGTTATCATAACTTATCATGAAAAACGTCCACTGTGATTTGGTCCTTTTGGCACACAAAAAATCCAAATCTTTGTGATCTTATCGAAGTTTTTGAAGTTTTTGGTGATTATTATCAAAACGTGTGTACTGTTTTCGAATACTCGATGAAACACGTTATAATTACACCTTTTCAGCGCACATCCATAGTCCGCTTGTCTGAAACAGTGATTTTTTAATCCCATTTGATACATAATTCATACGATATGGAGCGGGGGCATTCAGGAATGGAAAAAAAGATTCATAATCTCATCGATAATCGTGAGTTGTCTGTGTAAGGGGGGTCTCGATTTTGAAGATTTTGCAAACAAATAGTCTTCTTTCTACATGAAATTTGTTTTAAGCTTGACAGAAGTTCTGCATTTTTAATGGAAAGATTTTGATATTTCGTTGTCTACAGCTACAGCTATGAATTATCTTAGAAGGGAGTCCCCATTCTGAAAACAAATAAGCCTTCTTTCTTTGAAATTTGCTTCAATTTGACGAATGTTTTGCATTTTTAACTAAAATATTGTGATATTTCGGTAAACTTTCGTGATCTTGGAAGGGGGTCTCGACTCTGAAGACTTTGCAAGCAAATAAATCTTCATTCTATGAAATTTGCTTCAATTTGACGAATGTTTCGCATTTTCAACTAAAAGATTGTGATATTTCGGTAAACTTTCTTGATCTTCAGTTATGCTATGGAGTATCTTGGAAGGGGGTCTCGATTCTGAAGATTTTGCAACCAAACAAGTCCTCTTTCTATGAAATTTGCTTCAATTTGATGAATGTTTTGCATTTTTAACTAAAATATTGTGATATTTCGGTAAACTTTCGTGATCTTGGAAGGGGGTCTCGATTCTGAAGATTTTGCAACCAAACAAGTCCTCTTTCTATGAAATTTGCTTCAATTTGACGAATGTTTTGCATTTTTAACTAAAATATTGTGATATTTCGGTAAACTTTCGTGATCTTGGAAGGGGGTCTCGACTCTGAAGACTTTGCAAGCAAATAAGTCTTCTTTCTATGAAATTTGCTTCAATTTGAAAAATGTTTTGCATTTTCAACTAAAAGATTGTGATATTTCGGCAAACTTTCGTGATCTTCAGCTATGCTATGGAGTATCTTGGAAGGGGGTCTCCATTTTGAGGATTTTGCAAGAAAAATACTCTACTTTCCACTAAATCGGTGTGAACAATGAACTTCCTTCTGCTTAATGATTTATACTTTCACATAGCAAGCGTTGGGATTTTGTAATAAATCTCTTTAAGCTTGTTAGATTCTTTGCATCTGAAATCTGTCACAGTCTGAAATCGTCCCTAGTTTTCGGCTCACAATTTTATCTATTGAGTAGAAATTATTTTACCTATTTATTGAATTTAATTGCTAGCTCAAACAGCGAAAAGGTTAAAGTCTAAGATATAAAAAACGAGCAAAATTTACGACGAATTGTAATCAGTCTAAGTAAACAGCGTTTATATGTAGTTTTTCGTAATTGTATATTTAGATCAGGGTCTATTTTATATACCATGTTTAGATGTAATTTAGTTTAGTGTTCTATGTAATGACCCTGGGATAGTCGTGGGTTCTTGCTTCCCGGGTTATCATCTTAGTTATGTAGTTAAGTAACTTGTAAGTATAATCTTAAAGGGTCTGTTTCATCCAGCATTCCTTGCACGTGCCGTCTGTTGATGTTCCCTTGTTGTCCGCCATTTTCATGGGCCATGAAAATGGCGGCAACAAAGGCCAACCAAGAGATGGCACGTGCAAGGCATGCTGGATGAAACAGACCCTTTAATGTGAATAACCTGAGTTAAAAGATGAGATCTCATAGATTTAAAAATAGCCTATTGTATTTGATAATCCAGCTCGTGGCGAATGAAAGCAATGCTAAAGAAAACAATAGAGGGATTAGGAGTTTCTTTGTCCTATTTATAGACAAGCGCTATATATCTCAGGTCATTCACTTTAAGTACCTCGTTTTTGTAAATTTATATATTGATTAAAAAAAATCTGTCACAATGCCGCATCCAGGCATTGAACCCTTAGTTTAACGTCCTTTCCGAAGGACAGCGAAATGAGTTGCTTGGTTTGGTCAGCATCTGAAAGGTCACCCATCCGGATTTTAACCTCATGACACCACGTTGGACTTCTGTTACATAACTGAAACTGTATAAGCCGTTCGGCCATTCACCGCACAGTAATACCGGGTGCGCCAAAATAAACTATGCACGTTTGGCAGGCCACAATGAATCGTACACTGGACCGATTATAAAGATTCATGACTTAATCTTTAGCAAAAAGCCTGAATCATATTCAAGGATTTGTGTAAAAATTTTTTGTTTTCATTTTTAGAGCAAGACGTGAGCTTCCAAAAATTTTCGTTTTCGAAAACACTTAAAATGATCAAAAGACGTCTATCAAATTTTGTAAAGAATCGACAAGAGTGTACAAAGAGAAAACTTGTTCGTGGTGATTTGGGATTTAGAAATCGATTAGTTGTAATCTTCTGTGCGAGAGTTCGTACTAAATCACCCTGAAAACGTTTTCTCTTTGTTCATTCATGTTGAGTCTTTTAAAATTTGATCGACGCTTTTTGATCGTTTTCAGTGTTTTCGAAAACGAAAATTTTAAGAAACTCGTGTCTAGTTCTAAAAAATGAAAACAGACTTTCAGCTAAAGATTAAGTCATGAATCTTCAAAATCGGTCCAGTGTACGATTTATTGTGGCCTGTCAAACGTGCATAGTTTTTTGGCGCACCCGGTAGATTGTTCTATTTTCTTCCCAGGGGGAAGCAACAACGTGAACGCTGAGCATTGAACATGAATATTGAACGTTGAACATCAACAACATCAACTTGATGAACGTAGCCATTGGCTGGTAAATGCCACGTATTTTCTTACACAAGCAACGGACAAACAGACAATGTTAAAAACAGTTGAAAGTTACCTTTGAAAATGTCTTTTGAACTGAGAGTTTATCAACAACAGCATTTGTACTTCACATCGATCAGAACTCGTCGCTTCTAATATGATTGTGTGCCTGCAACAAAAATGCAACAGTTTCAAAACATAATAATCTGATTTCATCACAAGCAAAGTAATATTGCCTCACACACTAACGCTAAAATTCATTTGGACTTATCAGCTGCTTCTTAAGTAAACTCTTTATCAAATATGTAACTTAGAAACAATAAACAACGCTGATCAAGGCTTGAAACTGCTTGACATGTTATTAGTCGCTTTATTCCGGGGACCCATTCTCAAATGTCAATCTTCTACTGAACGAGCCCAAAAAGGGTCTCATGTTAGCGAATTATACCATAGAGAAGCATCCACAACGATTTTAACGAACTCTTTATCTTCTGAAAATGGACAAGCTAACTTGAATGAGAAAATTCAATTCACTAAAATCAGTAAATCAATTTCACTAAATTCACTAAATTTACTAAATNGTGCCTGCAACAAAAATGCAACAGTTTCAAAACATAATAATCTGATTTCATCACAAGCAAAGTAATATTGCCTCACACACTAACGCTAAAATTCATTTGGACTTATCAGCTGCTTCTTAAGTAAACTCTTTATCAAATATGTAACTTAGAAACAATAAACAACGCTGATCAAGGCTTGAAACTGCTTGACATGTTATTAGTCGCTTTATTCCGGGGACCCATTCTCAAATGTCAATCTTCTACTGAACGAGCCCAAAAAGGGTCTCATGTTAGCGAATTATACCATAGAGAAGCATCCACAACGATTTTAACGAACTCTTTATCTTCTGAAAATGGACAAGCTAACTTGAATGAGAAAATTCAATTCACTAAAATCAGTAAATCAATTTCACTAAATTCACTAAATTTACTAAATTTATCAAAATTGAGCAAGCTAAGAAAGTGAAGCATAGGTTCCAAATCTTTAAAAAGGCTGATGTAAAATTCAATGACCTATTTCTTTGAACTGAATGACTTCAAAGACACTTTAGCTATTTCTCTATAATTCTGCCGTTGGAATTTCTGAAATCTTCAATATTTTCAGAATTAGAGTGTTTTTTTTCTTTTTCAAGAATTCAAGAAAAATTTTCAAAAAAACTTAAAACCAGCGTAACTTTTTCTAAACTGTTTGACGTAACATGAAATAATTTCGAAGAAAACCATAGTTTATGAATGCCTACAAAATGGTATCAAGCAAAAGTCTTTCACTCATCTGGTTTATGATTTAGAAATTTGATGACGTCACATCCTCAAATGAGTTGAAATGTAAGGTACGCTGTAATTTCCAAAAAATATTCAAAATTTCTGAAAAGTCCAACAGTAGAATTATAGATAAGTTTCTAAAGTTTCTCTCAAGCCATTCAATCATAAGAAATAGGTCATTGAATTTTACACCCGCCTTGTTACGCTGAGATAAAGATTTGGAACCTATGCTAGAAAGTGACGCAAAGTAAACACGACTTTACCCTTACCGAGCTGATCCGAAAACGGGCCAATTCGCCTCTGTAACTTTAAAGAAGTTGTTTGGAGGATTCTACGGGTACAGGTAGTCATATCATTTCAGAGTTATGGGTTAATTCTCCCTGGAGCTGTTTTCGAAATATTGAGAAAAAGGGCTGAATAATTCGTTCACCTTTTTTCGTTTTCAGGTTCCAGTTCTGAAATTACCTTGACAGGCACCATTATCAATCCTAATAGCATCCTGTTGTTCCATAACTGTGGCACTGGTATCCATTCTCTCTCGTTGTTCATCATCTCACAGACCTGCAAATTAAGAATCAACTGCTTAAAAAAGCTGTTCCATGAAATATAAAAAAAACTCTTTGTTTGAACAATTACATTCTTTAGCAAATGTGAACTTTGAATTTTGATGTAATGATCTGATGGCCGCTGCAAGGTATCTCTACTTCATTTTCTTCAAGATCGCATTTGTTTTAAGCAAGAGCATTTAAAAAGATGATGTAGGTTCTTACGGAGCTTTTACTGTATGGTGATAAAGAACTTTCCAATGAAGTTAACAGAAATATATTACAATTAACTTTGCAGTATATCCATAAAACTGGTCGATTTGATTAAGATAATTCCAAATTTCATTACATGCCACCACCTTTCCCCGTTTAGTAGTAATTTACGAGTAGATTTTATGTAGTTGTTCTTTTTGTTCATGTCATTTATTTTCTTGTCTTATATTTTGACTAATTTCTTCTTTTTCTTATATTATATATCTATATGTTAATGGCCTCAGGGTAGACATTGCTCTTTTGCTCCTTGTATCGTT
>REGL01000175.1:125729-137444 GCA_004194395.1 Aurelia aurita complex sp. Pacific
ATTACATTCTTTAGCAAATGTGAACTTTGAATTTTGATGTAATGATCTGATGGCCGCTGCAAGGTATCTCTACTTCATTTTCTTCAAGATCGCATTTGTTTTAAGCAAGAGCATTTAAAAAGATGATGTAGGTTCTTACGGAGCTTTTACTGTATGGTGATAAAGAACTTTCCAATGAAGTTAACAGAAATATATTACAATTAACTTTGCAGTATATCCATAAAACTGGTCGATTTGATTAAGATAATTCCAAATTTCATTACATGCCACCACCTTTCCCCGTTTAGTAGTAATTTACGAGTAGATTTTATGTAGTTGTTCTTTTTGTTCATGTCATTTATTTTCTTGTCTTATATTTTGACTAATTTCTTCTTTTTCTTATATTATATATCTATATGTTAATGGCCTCAGGGTAGACATTGCTCTTTTGCTCCTTGGGGTATCGTTGTAGCAGTATTGTAGGGTAATTATGTAAGTAGTGTAGGGTAGCTCATATTGTAGAGTAGTTCTGTAAGTAGTGTAGTGTAGCTCGTAAATACATTGTAAGTTTTTATTGGAATATATATATGAAAAAAAAGATGATGTCCCCTGGAACAGTGGATTTGGATTGGTAACCGTCGTATTTTTGTGCTAGGAACATTCTTGGGCCACCAGGATGCTCAACACAAGAAATGTTTTGATAGGTGTTAAAAGAGTTATTTCCTTGTTAGTTTACTTTCTTGCAATCATATTAGTATTTACAGTGTTAGTATCAGTATCAATATCTATTAGTATCTATGTTAAGCTGCAGGGTTGCAATGCATTTTCATGTTCCTTGCGCTATCGTCTCGTAATGTTTTTGTTAGTCTAGTAAATTGTATATCTTATTAGGAGAATTTATATAAAAAAGAGGGATGTATTGAAAGAAATAGTTTCCACCGCATGTCCAAAAAAGTACTCCTTTTAAAAAAATCACGAACATT
Organism: Aurelia aurita complex sp. Pacific; assembly: GCA_004194395.1. Lineage (NCBI taxonomy): Eukaryota > Metazoa > Cnidaria > Scyphozoa > Semaeostomeae > Ulmaridae > Aurelia > Aurelia aurita complex sp. Pacific. The sequence continues at coordinate 126,692 of REGL01000175.1, forward strand.
CAGTTTTTCAGGGCCAATCTTTAAATTTATTTTTTGGCAAGTATATCAAATCAAAGTCGAAATTATTCTCCCAAGTTTAGCTGATCATGTGATCTGTTTTTTTCAACACATTTCCTCCAAAGTCGTTCTGCTTTGAGACCGCTCAAATTACGAGGGATGGCCTAAAAAGTACCCCCTGAAGCAAGAGCTGCAATCAAAATTTTGCCTACGCAAATTATTCATACAATGCATGTACCTGAAATTGTCTGAAGGCAAACATTTTTCGATGAAACTGCAAATATTTAAAACAAAATCGAAAACTGAAGTAGATTAATGCTTACTTTGACGAATGATTCTGATCTATTTTTATCTTTGCAGAAGAAATGTTTATTAATGCTTATCCAGACTACACAATTGTAGAATAGATTTAGAAAGCGATGGAATAAATTGTTTGCAAGAGTCTTCAATTAGAATGTTCTTTAAATGAGTTTGCAGCGTTATTTGGACTTGCATTTGTTATGAAACCTGCAGCATAGGTTAAAACTGATTTTTCTACTGGATGAACAAAACTATTGTCCCTTAATGTCATAAATTGTTGCGGGACGAATTCACGGAGTTTTCCGACGGCAAAATGGAACTTATACATTTGAGTCGCGGGAATTAAATGTTGTGAATTTTATAATCGTACAGCGTTAAAGGGAAGTTCTTTGTGGAATCTCAAAAGCATATACTATGCACAAACATTTTACACTATCACCCAACATGCCAAAAAGGGACAAATTTTTACTCAAAAAGCTAGTTACCGTCGGTTACCGCGCATAGAAAAGTATCACAGCTCACAAGGCCTAAACGTCCTTTATAATGATGGTTCCTTCAAAAATCTTTTTGAAATTTAAACCTTGTCATCGTTCTTGAAGGGGCTGTACATGAATTTTGTAAACAATCGGAAAGTACGGGACAACTCGCGCACGTAACTAAAGCCTTGGGTTTTTAATGGCGGCCAGTTTCATCGCAGCTTCTAGGTAATTTTCATTGCAGTGTTTTCTTGGAAATCTTGATATCCATTAAGACTTTCAAATACTTGGCGTTAGGAAGATAGAACAAATCCTCCACCAAAGCTTCGATCACCAAGATTGTCGCAGATACTTTGGATTACTATTCTCTGTGCAAAATCGCCTTTAGCTATTTTTTGTTCAGCCTAAACACATTCGATTATTTGACACGCAGAGCCACGCAGAGAGGACAGGTTGCACAGCCCTCCCTCCCCCCCCTTAAACAACTGTAGCAAAGGAAATTGTACAAGGAACGCGCGGATCAAACAAACTTTTTGGAGAAAAAGTCGCTTAAATTAAAGTTGTCATTGGCAAAATGCTTAAAGTTGCGTCAAATAAAAGTTTAAAATGGGTAAAATTCATTTTACGCAGAATTCATTTTACGCAGGGAATTAAAAGTTTTTGGACGAAAAGACTCTCGAGTTTTAATTCCCAAAGCTTCCACTTGGGCGTAGCCCCAGAAAAATTGTTCAGGACCATGCCCTTTTTATACTTAGGAAACGCCCTTTTTGCAGTCAGGAAATACCCTTCTTTGTCTATCAAACTCTAAAGATACCTACCTAGCCCCTCCTAAGACATTTTCTCAACGGATTTAAACGAATCGAAAAAGTGACCTCAGAGAAAAGTGGGGGGACTTGGCCCCCCCATTCCCCCCTGTGGCTCCGCCACTGCCCGCAACAATTTATGACAATAATGTTTATCAGTTAAAAACGCTTGATCAATTTCAAAGACACTTGCTTTGCAAGTTTCCCACCTTCACGCCATTACAAGTTGGAGACACGGATAAAATAGTGCCTAACATGTAAATTGGGTGAACAAATAGAAAAGAAGAAAACTTTCTCATATAACGTAAACAAGTCCGTATGATCTTGCAAATAGTAGGCGCCCTTAGTCAAATTAAATTGATTTGTTACTGCATAAGAAAACAACGTGCCTAGATATTCAGCAATAATTATCATTCTTCTATAAATACTAACATATTTCGACCATGAATTCTAATTTGAGAAGGAAGAAATGAAGATTTTGATGAATAATGATGTAGCTTAGAAATTATATCTAATTCACTACTTCCTTGCATTGGTAAAGTGAAAAAATCTTCTCTAAAATACCGGGTGCGCCAAAATAAACTATGCACGTTTGGCAGGCCACACTAAATCGTACACTGGGCAGATTTTGAAGATTCATGACTTAATCTTTACCAAAAAGCCTGAATTAGATTCTAGGATTTTTTATCAAAGTTTTCTGCTTTCAGTTTTGAGAGCTAGACACGAGTTTCTTAAAAGCTTCGTTTTCAAAAATACCGCAAACGATCAAAAGTCGTTGATCAAATTTTCCAAAGGATCGAAATGAATGGACAAAGGGAAAACTTGTTCGTGGTGATTTGGGGTTCAAAAGACACCTCCCTCAGATGTACCGCTGCGAAGTATGTACCGCTGCGTAGGACAACACGGCGGAGGATTCAAAAACACTCTTTCATGTTGTGTCAGCATTATTGTGGCAGCCTAACAGGAGGGCTTCCATTCTTTACAAACATAAACAAAAGATAATACTCTTGTTCTCAAGACAAAGCTTAGCACAATACAATCCGTCTAAATTTAGTTGTGGATCAAAATAGGCCTACGGTCGAAGCAGCTGAAGACACGAGCACTCTTGTTTTTACTTGGTGAAAAGCGACACTGCAAAATGGCGACAACACTCCGTTCTATCACAAAACGTGTCCTTGCAACGCAAGCAGGGCCGTTGCAACGTCTCATCGGAACAACAGACTGCAAAGGCAAAGGCACAACGCACCCTTTGGCTGAACTCGACCCTGTGTTTCTTTGTGATACCGGAAAGCCGATGGAAGGCAAAGGGCTACCAGCGTTTGGAATGCACCCTCATTATGGCCTAATTGCTGTCACTACCGTCACAGATGGGGCGTTTGCTGATGCGGATAACCTGAATGGTGCCTCAGAAGGACTCACAGAAGCTATGGATATCTACGCTGTATCAGCTGGGATGGGTGTGTGTCATGAAGAACACACAGCCCACGAAGGGAGACACCAAGCACTTCAAACAATTTTCAAGATACCAGCTGACAAGTTACATTTCCCCCCTGAACTAATCCATATAAAGAAAGATCAGATTCCAGTTGTCAACGTCGACGGGGGCCACTTCAGAGTTAATATTGGAAGACTTGGGGATGTAGAGTGCCCTGGAAAGTTGAAAGCATTTCCAAGAGCTGTAATAGTCAGAGCATTTGTCGATCAAGGGAAGTCAATGCGTATCCCCCTGGATGAGGACTTGGAGCAAGGGTTTGTTGTTATCCTTGATGGAAAATGCAAGATTGGGGCTGAGAAGGAGGCTTTAGAATTGGGGGGTGGGCTTGTTACATTTGGAAAAGGAGGAGACTTGGAACTGGACAATGGTGATGGAGACAAAGTTTGTGATGCCCTTGTCATTGCCGGAAAGCCGCTGAACGAGCCATGGGTGAAGATGCTGGGAAGAAATGGGTTTATCCTTGCAAAAGATGAAGCAGAGGCAGACAGAATCATGGAGGTTATTCACAAAGAAAAGAACGATTTTAGTTACAAAAAGCTTATGTAAATTACCAAATGTTTTCTTATCCAAAATTATAAGAGTTAAAGTTTTTAAATGCTTGTTGTCTTTGTGAAATCATCTTTGAACTTGAAGGTGCTGTGTGTGGTTGCTACGGTGTAACCCTCTGAATTTGCAGACAGAACAGTCAGGCCAACAGGGTTTGATCCCAGGTAGAGCCCATCATTTTATCCTCATGGCAAGGGGTTGTGGACTTGATTAGGTCTTCCCTATTTCTTCAATCCCAGTGCTTGGCCCTAGAAACTGCAATTTCACCTTTACAAGTGGAAGGGTATTCTGAATCATTTTCAAGTTTGCACCTGTTTTTTTTTATCTCGCTGCAAGTAAGCAGCAGCGTGGCCAGGGTAAATGAAGTGGGGGGCATTAAAGTGAGGGCCTCTGAGGGCGAAGCCCCAAGAAAATTTTTGGGGACACGCCCTTTACTTTGGCTTAGAATGCATCTCCCAATAACATGCTTGCCAGTGCTAAAATGGAAGATTTGACATTTCTTGGAAAATTCTTTCTCAACCTTTACCCAGCTTTTTTCTCTTTGGTTTTAGAGGAATCTGGAGGACCATCTTTCGGCAAAGTGGGGGGAGGCAATTGCCCCCCCCATACCCCTGTAGCCGGCTCCATACACCACTGCAAGTAAGGAGCATCATCTGTGTGCAATAAAAAGGAAGAACAATAAGAGTTATTGTCTTTGAAAAAGTAAGCAGGTGCACATCTTCCATCTGCACTGAAAAGAAGTTCCAATCTGCAATGCAAGTGACAATAGCAGACTTGTCAATTTGGATGACAGTAAACACCTGCATGCAAGAACTTCCAATTTTGCAAGTCAGTCTTTGCCTGTGTGCAGCCTCAAGAATCATTGAGGCAAGGGTTAGGACACAGTTATTTTATTTACGTATTTATTTACCTTGTTTTGATCTTTGCCTTGTTTTCTTGTCTTGTTCTCTTCTCTGTTCTGTTTCCTCTTGCTTATGTAAATGCCTCGTGTTATTTGAATATATCTTCCTTGTATTCCTGTGTCTTAGCGCGCCTTCGCAGAAGAAAGGTTTCAAACCGCAATGCCATATTAAATAGTATTTATCCTTGCCCGATTTTTCATTTTCTTTCCTTGATTTTCCCTTGTCTCCTTATCTTGCTCTTGCCCTTGTCATCACTTTCTATCTCCCCTCCCTCTCTTTCGTTCGATATCGGCTTCCCTAGAACATCTTATTCTGCAATGATATTTCACGTTTAATCCACCAGGCCCAGTCTCCAAAATAGAAAATGCGGCAAATGTTCAGAAATAGTGAGCAGCAACAACAACTAGAATGGGCCTAGCTACACATGGAGTTTTTTGGAGCCACTGTCAGAGAAATAGAAGGGAGGAAGGGACACAGAATCAAAGAGATTGGTCTTAAAACATCAGAGAGAACGTACAAACGGACGGCTAAAGCATCACTGTAAAGCTGGGAAGAAACAGAGCCAAGAAGTCATCCTTGATGAAAAGGAAAGAGGGCTGAAAATATAGGCCATAACATAAATAACAAAGAGCCATACATACATAATAATAGTTTTTAATTAATCTTTATAATTAAAATCTTGTGTGGATAGGCTTTACTACACCGCTAACTAGGGTTTAGAAAGGTTTCCAAAAAGTCAGAATTTGTTGAACAGTATTTTAAACATTGCTTGAGTGAGAGATAAAGACAATTGAAATGATGGACTGAATTTATATTCAAGATCAAGATTGAAAAAGTTGGTCTACTTGGATAGCAATGATTTAGCCCAGGAAATTCTTTCAAAATGACACTTCTGCTATCAACAAAACTGTCATTATTACAAAGGAATGCTGCAAGTAACACAAATTTTATGTTACAATGCATGTGCAGGAATGTTGTACCATTCACAGAGAGAATGATGCGTTGTAAACCAATTGGAAAAATCATGCAAATCCAGAGAACTCCCTTTAGATACAGCCAAAGTCTTCAATTATTTGGACTAAGGTCTTTAGGGAGCAGAGCTGGCAGGAATCCTGCAAGTGAAAGGCGTGATGCTTATGGCAAGAAAATTGTTCAGAGTGAAAGAGCCCAATGGGCTGCTAGTGGGACTGATAATGAAAGGGGGACGTATCAGCAAAGGACTAACACATCTAAGATGTACCATGACAGGGACAAAGGTTATCAGAATTATAGAATTGAGGGAACCTCAAAGAAGATCAGTAAAGACAAGAAAATAGGCAGCAAAGATTCGTCATCAATTCATAAAAATTACAGTTTGGAAGACCTTGAAAAATCACCATTTCACTCTCTAGGGATTTCTAATCAGCTTGTAAAAAGACTCAAAGAAAATATTGGGATAACAGAACCAGTGGAAATTCAATCTTTGTCATTACGGCCAATCAAAATGTACAGAAATGTTGTTATACAATCAGAGACAGGATCCGGGAAAACGTTGGCTTATCTCTTGCCCATTATTCAACAAGCAAAATTCATCTGCAATACAGTTATTGTGGTTCCATCAAGAGAACTAGCATATCAGATTTATTTGGAGGCAAGGAAGCTTACTACAAATGCAGATATAGCATGTTATGTGAGTTGATATTTAGATATCATTAAGTCAATTAATACCAGACATTTTTTGCTCTTGAAATTGCAGATGAAGGCACCATCCAAAAAGCCATTTCATCATGGATAGTGGAATAGACCTTTTAGCTATTCTACAAAAGAGCCTGGATCGAGCCTTATTTTTATACATGAGGTTCGATAGAGTGGCGTTAGAGCTTCTATAAATATTGTGCATATTCGAAAATTCTACAAAGTGCACTTTGTAGAATTTTCGAATTTGCACAATAGTAATAGAAGCGCTTAACATCACTCTATCGAGCCTCGGGTATAAAAATAACGCTCGATCCAGGCTCTTTTGTAGAATAGCTAAAAGGTCTATTCTTGCATTTTTATGAGCAACTATGCTTTTGACTCAACTAAAATTCAGTTGCTGCTGGTGGAATTTGGCCACTAACTTCTGACACCCCCTCCCCCTCCTCTTAACGGAAACATAAAGCTTCGAGTTTACCTGTAAGTCACTAAAAAATTTATTGAGATCGATATAAATGAACAGTATACCTGTGAACATGGAGGACTTCTTTTTAGGCCCTTGCTTTCTCTGACATTATTCAGCATTGAAAGTTTGTAAAATATGATTGAAAAAACTGTTAGGTTCCCTTCTGTCACACTTGACGGATTGCTAATACCCCCCCCCGCTAATGACCAAATTCCGATATCTGTGATTAGATAGATTTTGGATGACCCCTAAAGGTAGGGAAAGAGGTCAAATGAGCTAAGTTTGATCTTCTCACATGAAGCAAAAATCAAGAAAAGGTTTTCAAGAAAAAATTGGAATCAAAGCAGGAAGCAGAAAACTTGCTGTTTATACTTTTGCATTTGCAAGGCTGTGAAAAATGCACCATTTCATTGTTTTAGAAATTGTAAACAGAGTCGAAAGATTCATTTCCTAAGTCTTGCAAAGGGTTTCCAAGTAGCATGGGTTGCAAACATAAACAACACTAGAAGAGCAGAAGGCAGAGTTTTATTAAGCAACATTAAATTGATTTTTATCAGTGCATGAACTGTGGATAGATGTGAAAAAATGTATATCAGAACCAAGTTATCCAGCTCGTCAAAATTTTACTGAAAATAAAATTACCAAACTAATTTAATTAATTAATTTCAAGATTAATTTAATTGTTCATCAAAACCTGTAGAAAATGGATAGTTGTTGGTGCAACATTTAGTATTCAACTAACAGTAGGAAAATAACCACAGTTCTTTCTAATCAAAATAATGCTGTATTATATTATGGTTCTTTAGGTATCAAGACCTGACATTGAAATGGAGTTTGAAAAGTTGAAGGCAAAGCCCCCAAAAATTGTTATTGGGACACCGAAGCAACTACTTTCTGTTGTCAGAGATCATGAATACCTGTTTTCAAATATCAGAAGAGTTGTTCTTGATGAGGTGGACAAACTGATTCCGCAAATACCACTTGGGTTGAGAAGACTTATCAAGAAACGAGAGAAGAATCCAAAGCCTTTGACATTATTGTTGGCAGTATTGCAAGGAATTTCAAAGGTAGGTATAGGGTCTCACTTTCACAGCACAGGGGGGCATGTTGTTCAGTATAGATTGTCACCAAGGAAGGTCCATTGTAAAATTCAAAGTCCAAGGAATTTTCTAATCACCTTTGTATGACTTTTCAGAATCGGTCAACTCAAACTAGGAATACCATATTTTCAACTTTATGGGCAGCATGAATTATTTTCATTTTGCACTGCTCTATCAGCCAAGCATAAACACCAAATCAAATGGTTGCCTATTTTGCTGGCATTAAATGATCAGAAGACCAACTAAGAAATACTGCTGGCTTAAAGCATCTTTTTCCAAAGAAACTTGAACCTCGTTTTGCAACTTTAGCAGACCTTTCTGGAAATCCTCCACGCTTGATGTTTCAACCCCCCAAAGATCGCTGTTTTTCAAAATTATCTTCAAGAATTTTAGATGGGGGGCACAAAAAAATCAGAAATGCAACAAAAGTGCAAGGTCCTGCATGTAATTTAGCACATAGAGGTTTCATATCAAATTTTTGTCTGTTTTGCAACCATTATTTACTTTTGTCTGGCAGAATAAATTACAGCACATTGCCTGTTCAGCAACAATAACAGAACAAATGATTGGTAACTTGAAAGATCTAGGATGGGGAGAACAATTGAAAGTGATAAAATCAGAAAAATATGATGAAAAATCAGTTGTTGTTCCTGGCAAAATAAAGCATAATTATGTTTTGGTTCAGGATAGCAGTATGGATTCAAAGGTTGCAGCTTTATCAAGGTAAATGCTTTTTAGTGCTTGGGTTTTTGATGCAGGAAAGCTTCAGAGGTCCATTGTGTAAAAGAGAAACAAAACGTTTCTTATTCACAATTGTTGAAACAACCTGTTCCTTGACATTGGTGGACATTTTTACGCTGGTGAATAACAGTTAGCATTTTAAAACTAAATGCAAACAAATCTGTAACATTAAAAACCATTATTTTAGACATGCATCCATTGTCTTCTGCAACTTATTTGATGGCTTCACCCAAGCCACCGAAAAGGAGCCGTCAAAAATCTATCTATATCCAAGAAATTGTAAGAGATCTGAATGTTTGGTTTGTTCCTCTGTGAAGTACAAATTTATCTTTAAAATAATGCTTTCATTTTGAATGGAAGATGAGAATTCTATGTGGTATTATTGTCTATCAAAACTGCAAGGGTTATCGTTTTGACCCAGTCCTTTAGAGAATAGCTAAAGATCCTAAAAAAGTCCAGTCAACTACACAGGAATGCAAGATTAGCATCTAGAAAATTGGTTCAACTGATCTTCAATAATTCTAATACTCAGGAACCCCGGAGAGTGGGGGGCAGCCACCCCTCCTACCCTTTTCTTAGCGGGGCAAGGGAGCAAAAGTGCCCTCTTATTAAAAAATATCTTTCTTAAAAACGTAAACTACCATTTTAGAGTTATCAATTTTAAACTGTGCTTAAAAAGACTTAGCGTTCTACTTTCTCCACACAAAGGCAGGGTATGGCAGGGTTGTCATCGTATTTTCCTTGCATTTTAGGATATTTACTCGAAGTGGCAGTAAACCAACTTTGGTGTTTGTACACAGAGATCATTCCATAAACAACTATGTAACAGAAATGAGGAATCTAAATCTGAATGCTGTTGCATTTTACAAAGAGGTTGTCAGTGGAAAAGTTGAAGATGTTCGAAGATTCTTAGAGAAATTTCGATCAGGTTTGTTGCTAGACTTACAATGTGATTCCTTGTATTCGTTCAAAATTTTTAATCTGATTTATTTATCATAACCGTCCCATTCAATGAGCGATGCTGAAACCTATGTAATGAGTCTAGTTTGTTGCTTCATTAAAATCCAACAGTTTTGCACAGTAGAAGTTTAGACAACGTTGTTTCGGAAACTTTTGAGTTTGAATTACCTTCAAAAACGTCCAAAACTTTCTTGGCTAAATTTTTTGCCTACGATAAATGATTTGAATAAATTCCGAAGTGGTAATTTCCATTTGGTGCTTTGATCTAAAAGGAGATTTCCAGTTGGTGGAATTTCCCGAGTGGGCAAAATTTTACTCAGCAAAATTTAGCTTTTCTGTTCAATTTCAGAGCAACATTTTCTCCCGTAAACACAAACATTTCCACCCGCTCAGAAAATTCAACTGACTGGAAATCAGCCTTTGAATAGACTTTTTAGCCATAGTACACAAGAGCCTAGATGGAGCGATATTTTTATAAATTTTCACACGAAAGGTTCAATAGGCGATTCCGGAAAAGATGGCGTCGTGTGGCATTTGACCAAGATGCACTGCGTTTAATTATCGAATTTCTATGAATCACTGTTGATTCCATTATAGAACACAATGCGTCTTGGTCAAATGCCTCCCGACACCATCCTTTCTGGAATCATCTATTGAGTTGTGTCAGCGCTTCTATCATTGTGCACATTCGAACGTTCTTCAAAATGTATCAAAACATCACTGGATTCAGATCCTTTTTCACAGTAGCTAAAAGGAGATGCAGTCAGTATAAACATTGGCCTGAATAATTGTTCTTTATTATTAGGTGAAATATCTGTGGTTGTATCCTCCGAAGAGACAGTACGAGGTTTGGACTTCAAAGACCTGGGACATGTCTTCCTGTTTAGCGTACCAAGATGTGCTGAAGAATATTTGCATATTGCAGGAAGGGTTGGAAGATTAGGAAAGGACGGTCTGGTAACCACTGTTATCGATGAAGCACATGAAAATGGAATTGAAAGACTGCATGGTATATATCGTGAATTAGGTATAACTGGAAGTGAAATTAATGTTTAGTTGATGTGATGATTTGTAATTTTGCAAGAATTGTGGATATTTCATTGCGTTTTGCTTGCCTTTTGTTTTGATAAATTTGTGGCATGGAAATGTAATCGGCAATGAATTTGATCTGAATGTTAAGCAGAAAATAGCTGTTTGGACATTTTGTGACAAATTTTTGTTGTTCTCGAAACAGCAACTTCGGAATTGGTAACATAAGATTTTTAACATTTCAAACCTTGAAAACTTTGCATT
>REGL01000175.1:152554-180151 GCA_004194395.1 Aurelia aurita complex sp. Pacific
TTTGATTTCATTACATTGCCAAAAGGAAATAACGCGAATTTACAAGATTTTGGAACAACGCTTTAAAGGGGCTGTACAAGATTTTTGTAAACAAAGATAAAGATCAGCCGGCCAGTATCATCAAATTTAATGAGAAATGCCTTTCTTGTTGGTGTGTGGCGTACAATTTCTTTAGCCTGCCTGGTGCCTTTCGTGTGTTTAGGCTAAACACATCTGAAACTCGTCGCTCAGAATCCAGCTGCATCTTTGTAATCGTTGATGGCGTAAAAAATCTGATCGCATTGGCGAAATCTATGGAGTTCAAACATGTAGAAAACATCTTCATTTGCAATGTATCTGCTGCTACTTGCCTGCATTAAGGGGAGAAAGTTTAGGATTTTTGGAAGCTTAGCTTATGCAGCCCTTTTAAGTTTTCAGCTGTCTTCACTGGTAAAAGCAAGAGCATCAAAGAAAGTCTGATAGCATACCTTTGTTTGTCAGGATTAAGAACAATCGCCTGGTAAGCGTCTTTGTTATGTCCGAGTTGCATGTGACATTTGAAGATATTTGACCATAGCATTGCCTGAGGAAAAGCATAAAATTTCAACGTAAAAGTAAGCATGAAATTGAAGGTTCAGAGATATATAAGATAGATAGAGAAGTACGACAATCAATTAAGTTGAGAATTTAAACTGACAATCACAAACTGTAATTCAATAAAATTAGACGAAAATATAATAGATAAATAGTATTTAGGTAGTTTCATACCTATATTGAGTTTTGATAACCATAATTTAAAAATAAATAAGTTCAGTACTTGAAAATAGCCTTAGATAACGGACTCATCGTACTAAACCCATAAAGGCAACAAAACCCCATAATCTGTAGAAAGAAGACCGTTAACTCCTGTAAAAGAACAACAACCAAAATAATCCTGTAACTAGAGAGAAAACTGTTGAATCCTGCAAGAGAAAAACGAGTTAGTCTTAAAACATTTTTTAAACAGTTTTTCTCTTGCATGATTGAACAGTTTTCTCTCTAGTTGCAAGTTTACTTTGGTTGTTGTTGTTCTTTTGTCTTCTTTCTACAGATTACGGTGTTCTGTTGCGTTTATGGGTTTAGTATGATGAGTCCGTTATGTTACTTGAGGCTATTTTCAAACTTTTTTTTACCACAAATCATTTGTTTACATTCTGTCAGTACTAACAATAAAGTAGATGTTAAAAACATGACGTTTCGAGCATGTACTCACTATAAAATCGACTTATTCATTCATCGTATTGTCGTTTAATAACAAATTGTCTCTTACCACTTCCTTTGCTTTTGAGTTTTTAGCAAGAAACACAGCAGCATTCGCAACAACAATCACCATTTCTGGGTTTTCAAATTGTTCAAACATCCGCATAACCTACGAGGAGAGATTAAAAATGACTTTCGTAACAGAATGAAAGAATTTCCAATTAGATTTCGTGACATGCTCTTTTCGTGAAAGATTTCCAATTATGTATGCATGCTATACAGTAAAAACCCGCACATAAGAACCTAAGATTTTTAACTCAGCCTGTTTAGGTTCTTATGCCATGAGGCACATCTAGTAATCAGGGTGTAGGTTCTTAATATAGGAAAATATGTGAATCTAAATCTTAGCCAAACTTATTTGCACTCTTGACCCTATCCATTTCAACCCAATCTTACCCAGTTTATCCCCGCAGGCCCTGCCTATCACAGTTCTGTAAGAGATATTTTGGAGTTCACGAAAGAGGTTGATTGGAAAAAATGTTGCATTTATTTCCCAATGAATGAATAAGACCCTTTATTAAGAACCTAGTTTATATATCAGCCTGAAATGGTTCTTATTTATCGGGTACAAAATATATTATTTCAGGCTGTAGGTCCTTAATAAGTGAACGTTCTTATGTGCGGGTTTTTACGGTACTGGTATGTCATCCAAACACAATAGAGAACATTACGACTTAAATTAATCAATCATCAATGCAAAATAAAGTATAAAGCAACGATCTAAATAAAGCAAATAAAATAGTTCAAAATATAGCTAAAGGCAGATATCACTCTGCAGATAAAATGTTCAGATAAAATGTTCACGATGAAGTATTGACTAAAAAGCTCCTCAAGTTTTTTGATCCCTTCTTGATTCCTGAATTTTAACACAGTTTGCTCAGCATTGATAAAAACAGTAAAAACTACCACCTTTTCATTTTCCATTATTTTCCAACTTCTCACTTCCAATTAATTCTATTCTACCGGGTGAACAAGAAAAATGTTCCCACTTTTGAAAATTCATAGCAGCAAGAGTACAGGATGGATTGAATGATTCAAATTCTAGTTAAAAGCCAAAAGATTGAAGTATTTTTGTGATTTTTCTCGCCTTCTTACGAGCACTGGAAAAATTGGTAAATTCAAGTTTACAGAAACTTGGTGGTTGCAAAGTGACTGAAAAAGGCCTAAAATACTTGATCAAATCATAAAGGGCTCCTCGCTCAGAAAAATAGAGAAAGTGCAATTTCCCATGGGTGAAAGATATCGTCTGCACATTTCTTGTTATGGGATTGAAAATCTTTAGTATCTGTTCGAGACATTATTTCCTTATAACTCTCCAGAGAGGTGAAACGCCCGTGCGCAGTTTTCTGTGTGAGGAGAGTCCTAACGATTTGATCAAGTGCTTTAGGCCCTTTTCAGTCATTTTGCAATCATGAAATTTTTGTAAAAGTTGAATTTACCTATATTTGTAGTGCTCGTAAGAAGATGAGAAAAATCACAAAAATACTTTGATCTTTTGGCTTTCAACTAGTATTTGAATCATTCAAATCCATGAAGTACTTGTGGTGCTACGAATTTTCAAAAGTGGGAACTTTTTTCTGGCTCACCCCGGTAAGTTTATATTATAAAGAAACTGCAATAATCAAAACTTAATGTGATAAAAAGTGCCAAACCGTGATGAAATATGAGATAATCATTTGCGGCTTTTCTGTAATTTCTTCTGGCAGTAGACGTGAGAGCAAATCTTCATTTTTCCCTGAAAGACACCCAAAAGATATCAGTTAAGGCCATCCTCTACTTGCAGTAGTTTCGGTCGGCAACCAGCGCGCTCGCTCAGTGTGCATGCTCGCTCAGCGCGCTCGTTCAGTGTAGCAGGTCGCCGACCAAAACTACTGCAGTGGAGGTCAGCCTTAAGTGCCATTATAAGAAAGAAATGCTTCAAGTGGTAGTATCTACGATTAGTAGCATCTAGAAAAGTTACCAAAGCAATATAAAACATACCAATAAATTTTGCTGCTTGGAAGAAATGCGTTCGTGCTTTGTCATGTTCGCCATTCTGTAAGCAGGCTTGACCCATAAGGAACTGCCTTGAACCACTGTTCTTTGTGCACCACTCAGTGCATATGAATAAGTATTCACAAAGTAGTGTAGCTTGGCCCTGCGACAAGAGAAACTCGGGAAGGTGTGTCCCATCTCTCAATGGCCATCTGAGCGTTAATTAAAGAGAATAATGGATCCAAAATTGAGTTAAATTAAATATTGTGAAGGTGAAGTTGCGGTTTTTAGCGCCAAGCGCTGGGATCGCAGAAGTAGGATAGGCCTAACCGAGTCCGCGACCCCTCGTCATGACGCTCAAGTGGTGGGGCTCTACCGGGTATCTAACCCTGTCCGCCTGACTGTTCTGGCTGCAAAGTCAGTGGATTACACCACTGCGCCACAACACCTTCAACAGCACTTAAGCAACAGCTGTAGTAATAGATGGAGGAGTTCGTCTCTAAAATTATGGTAAATTAAGTAAATTTAAATAAACATGATACTGGAATGGTATATGTCAGCGAGTCTAAATTAGTAAAATTTTTCCATCTATCAAAAACAACAAAAGATACTTCATGCAAATCAAAAGCGAAGCACAAAAAAGGTAAACTACTTTACCAATAAGTTTATAGCGTGGTATATTTTTAAAAAGAAGATATTTAACGGTTTTCCAAAAGAAATCGTCCCACATTCATACAGACCTTCTACAAACTGTCCTGCCTGCCACAACACGTTCTGGAGCAAAATTGCGATTTAAGAAAGGATACAGTAATCTGAATATCATATCAGAAATCAGCTTGAAATCGTAGTCCCAAGTTCGATTGTTACCCTCTCCTCCTCCAAAGGCTTGAGCTGGCAACATACCAAATATTTTCAAGCAATGCGGAATGCCAACATTTGATACGAAACTACTCAACAGTGAATTGTTTGCAAATACTGAAACGAAATGAGAGAAAATGTGAAACAGTGTTAGTGGGTTTACCAAACAGGCGTGCATAAACATGGGAACGTGGGAACAAAGTGCCCAGGCAGCTTTTTCCAAAGCAATATTTTGCAGGCAGTTTTTCTAAAATAGTTTTTGATGAAATGTAATTGCAGTAAGATGATGAATAATAGCAAACAAATGGTACAAATTGCTCATGTTCTGCTGTTGAATATATGATTAATCGTTTCGTTGCTCCATGTGTAAAAACTGTTTGATACCTGCATTATTACTGGTTCTGGTAATAGGCTTTTCTATCCTAGCTGTACAAAATTGATATGCAGGCAGGTTTTCAGAGAATTTCTACCGCTCCCAGGCAGGTTTGAACATTATGCACGCCTGCTACCAAACACAATACGCAACTTTTAAAACATCGAGTAGACAAAATGCAAATATGATAAGAATTTGAAATTCTGAAAGCTAGTACCTAGATGAGTACCCAGAAGTTTCATTCTGCAAGGAGAACCTTGAAAACGATTCTCGAAGATTTAGGAATTAGCCAAAGCAATACACGTATTTTTTCTATAAGAAACTAAGAACTTGGGCCAGTCCTGAAAGTTTCTTAAAATTATCAGATTCTGAGTACTCAGAGTTTCTTACGAGTTTCTTAGAGGTTCCCATAAAAATCTTCATGGTCACTACCTGTTCCACTCTGAACATTTAAAAACATGGGTTTTAAGCCTTTCCAATGTTTAGACATTACTCAAGTGCCTTCTGAGTAATATGATGCAAGAAACATATGAAAATAAAGTAAAACTATGTCAAGGATTTCTTTTATTAAAAACAAAAAATTTCTTAAATCATATTTTCCCAGTACTAGAGTTTCTTAATTTTTTGGCGATCTAAGAGTTGAGTTTCTTATGGGTAGTTTCTTCTAAAAAAAATACGTGTAATCTATAAACAGAAGATGAACATCCTTTTCTTGAAAAGACAACAAAACATGGTTTTTAAATCTCAAGAGATGTGGAAAATATCTTACCTTCCTTCCTTGACCTTTTTGAAGAACTTGAAGTGTCAATCAGCTCCAAAGCTGCGAATTTCTTCAAACTGTTTTCGCTGTTCAGAAAAAGAAAGTAACATTGGATAAATGTCCACTCTTTTTTAATTTTGGATTCAACTTTGTCATTTGATAACATCTGTAAATACTCACACCAGTGGGGATACGGGTGCCGGGTGGGTCAAATAAAGCTTCGACGTTGTCCGGCATGTACAATTGCGAATTATCAACATATTTTGTGACTTTCAAATTTCAACAAACTCTATCAACAAAACAGGAGTGGCACGATTCAATCAAGGTTTTGTTCTAAAGGGAATCGACACTGGAAAACACAACAGACATACGCCATCTGACTGGTTTTTGCTTTCAAAACACCATCTCGTTGGACCGATAAAATAGACGTGCCACAAGATCAATTTAACCATGTCAATGCCCTTAAAGTCAACGAAACAACTAAAGCAACAGGGTATCAAGGGAGCAACTTACACAGTGTCTGAATTATCACTAGTCAAAGTGTTCCTCCGCAGCCACATAATGGTGAAATAAGATCGCAGTAGCTCATTCAATCGTGGTATAAATTCTGCTTCCAAAACAGCTCTTGAATCAGCGAGAATACCAGCCTAGGAGATAAAATCAAAGTTTAAAGGTAATGTGTCCATGTAAGTACAGCAACTTTGCTATTTTCACGTGATATTTCATGTGATCACTTTACCGTAGATCCAAAAAGATAGCCAGAGGCCTAATATAAGCAGACTGATGACTTGCTTGCGGTTGCGATTCCAGAGCTTAACCCGAGGTCTCACAGCTGGCAGCCTCGTTGTGAAATTTAAATTCTAGTATTGCATGTGTTCAGTTAAATTCTACCAATCACAGTGCGCTCCTCGGGCTCTTCGTCAGCATCGTGTCAGCAAATTTTGACAAGAGTGTATACGCAGCTGTACTTACATGGACACATTACCTTTAATGTTTCCCTAAGAACAAAGCTTGAAACTAATGCTAAAGAACTGTGTTGTCAAATTCTTTTTTTAGTGTGGAGTACTTTGAGCTTTCCAGTTAACATGACGCAAGATCGCGGAATACCGGGTGTCCCAAAGAAAAGTTTACAGATTTGGTTGACTCCAGCGAAGTGAATTTAGCTTTAATTAATGTCTAATCACTCTCAAAATGTTCCTCGATAGAACATAGATAGTTCCTTGAACATAGATACCTCGTTTGTACGTATTGGTGCTTTGAGAGCAGAAATATCAATTTTGAAAACTCAAATTTGCATCAGTCTGCACACCAGAGCTTTGGCCTTTGGCCTAAGCAAGTTGCTCAAGCACATCAAAATTAAGAACTGAAACTGATGAATTAAGAAACTGCCCAGTGGGTGACCTCTGGAAAACAGAATAACACAAGATCTAATACTGTTCAAATTTTATTAAGGCTATCTTCGATTTATACGCTGTGCCTTAAGAATTTCCTTAGGCCAAAAGGCTAAAGCTCTGGTTTGCAAGGAGGGGCAAATTTGAGCTTTCAAGATTAACATGTTTGCTCTCAAAGCACCAATACCAACAAACGAGGTACCTATGCTCAAATTAACTATCGAGGAACACCTTCAGAGTGATTAGATATTGATTGAACCTAAATTCACATCGCTGGAGTCAACCAAATCCGTATACATGGGTATTGGGACACCAGGTAGAAATCTTCCTTCTATGTTCTCGCAAATCTCACTTGACTTCTAATTTGAGACAGGCTTAAGTGAGCACTTACCGATGCACCAATTCCCATTATCACATTAATCAACAATGACAAATCACGACAAATTCCAAAATTCATTCTTGCTCTGTTATAAATGGCCTCAACCATGGCTGCTCTGCCTTCCTTACTGCTGAACGAATGGCTTGAATTGATTGCAAATGTTTCTGCATCTAAGGAGAACAGAAACTGGTCATCCATCTACATCGTATCAGTCAAAAAAAAACACAACACAAAAAAAGTTCGTGGAGGGCTAACATCTTAAAACAAGTTGAAAAACATCCTCCCACAATCTCAGTTAAGCACTGCATATCGTGCTCTTGTAGAAAGTGACATGCGATATGCAGATGTTATCTGGGGTAGCCTCTCAAATTCAAGAAAGGAGTCACTTCAACGTCTCCCACACAAAGCCATTTCCATGATCGATAAGTCCAGGATAAAAGACGAATGGTCAAATAATGTCCTTCATGTCGGACAACTTGGCAGGTTATGACCTATACGATCATGAACAGACTTAGCCCAGAAAATCTCCTGAACAAATTTCAACAAAGATCCCAATACTCCAGTTAAAACACGACTCTCTGGAAGAACAGCAACGGTTAGCCTTCGATGTTTTTCTTTTGGTTTATAGATAATGTTAATTTGTAGAACTGTACATTTTTTGTAGTATCAATAGCTCAAGCGATATCGTGTATAAATGATTTGAAATGAAAAATGAAAATGAATCCCATTTGAGGCCCCGTTTACACGATACCGTTTTCATTTCATATCGGATTGGTTTCATATCGGATTGGCCTTCTGTGTACACGAGAACGCACCAATCCCATATGCTTCATACCGTTTTTGGATTTTCGAATGAAAACGCTCTGAAAGTGGCATGAAGCGAATCCAATATCGTGTAAACGGTCGAATCAGGTGTCAACTAGAAACGGAACCTCTTTATCAATTCTACGAGCCTCCTATTCATCTGGCGCACTGCGCAATGGGTGTTAAATCAAAGGAAATCCTTCGCAGCACAAGACAAAGCGTTTCCGTGTAAACAGAACCCCAATCCGATATGAAATGAAAACGGTATCGTCTCTGGAAATCAAAGCAATAACATTGGCCAGTGTATCATTCAATAGTGGACATGTTCAGATAAATTACAAAATCTGCCGGATGTCCCAAAAAAGTACTCCGGTTTAAAAAATCACCAAAAATTGATTATCAAACCTTTGATAAAATTTTCTTACTGAATTGTTTCGTCAAAGACCCAAAAATACTTACAGATGATAAAATTGTTGTTTTTGATACACCTAGGTAGAAAGATTACACGTTGAAAAACCTTATTTTGAGCTATATTTTTTAAGCAAAATGCTCAACCTTGCCTTAGAGTCAAAATTTTCAGATTTCTTATCATTGAAGTCTCCAATGATTTCTTTCTGCCATTTATGACCAAGTTAGAAGCTTTACATGCACAAAAAATTGATCTGGCAATCATCAGTTCTTTTTTGTCGTACAATAGTACTAAAAGAGCTAAATTTGCTAATTTTTAAACCGATTACAAGATCAGCTATGTCTGGGTAAATAATTTGGTCCTTGAGCTATTTGGTGAAAAAAGAAAATTCAAGATCGGCCTTGTAGTCAAATTTTGGTGATTTTTCAAACAGGAGTACTTTTTTGGGATATCCGGTACCTGAATGAAATCGGCAACTCCCTGCTGAAATAATGAGCGACTTTCTCAAGAACGCCCCTTCCAGAAACCTTCAAAACAGGCATAAAATCAAGCCTTTTTTTACTAGCAGATGAGCTCCTGGAAATACTTTAGAAGGATATCAACAAATGGAGCAGAAGTTAGAAAAGGGTTGTGGGCCTTCGTGGCTGGTCTGGTGTGCGATTTGTCGTCGACTGTCGGGGGTGGATTGTTCTTTTTGGTGCACCCAAAACAGTATAGTTTTAATCAATAGATTGTAATTTCATGTTGTATTTTGATCTAATTTTCTGTACCTTTTCGTTGTGTCCCCAATTAGCTTGCAAGCTAAATATCTTAACGCATTAATAAAGTAATTGATTGATCGATCGATCGATCGATTGATTGATTGATTGATTGACTGGTTGAAGGGGATGCCAAAATGCCAACACGAATACCAACCTTCATCAAGCTGTTCAAAGTCTGCTGGTAGCCATCGATTTGGATCTAACGCATCGATCATTTTCGATAGGGCAGCCAGTAGATGGTTACGATCTTTTAGTCTGCAAAAGAGGATAGGGCATCTCGTCGTCAATTCTCATTGTCAATTCTAAACTCAGTGTCCATGGCAAACGAAGAATAAGAGCAACATAACACTTTCTGTGAGTTGCCTTAATGCAGTCTAGAGACAAGGATTCCGAACGTCCCTAAGAGGCAGTGTTTGTTTTCGTATATGCTAGTAACAAAGCTGATTAAGGGTCAATAGGTGGTGAAGGTGAACGTGAAGTTGCGTTTTTAGCGCCAAGCGCTGGGATCGCAGAAGTAGAGAAAACCTAATCGAGTCCGCGACCCCTTGTCATGACGCTCAAGTGGTGGGGCTCTACCCGGTATCAAACCCTGTCCACCTGACTGTTCTGGCTGCAAAGTCAGAGGATTACACCACTGCACCACAACACACAATACATAAATTAAGTTAGCGTAAAGGCAAACGAAGACCTAACACGGTACTTGAAAAGTACAGTGATGCAAGATGTCTCCTCATACTATCAGCATTTTGAAATATCTTGATGATACTGAGTTCTGTGTGGGCACAAATTGACAAATCCATTAAAGGAAAAACAAAAATAAAGGGGCTCCGTCCCCGAACTTCAGTCGAAATGGTGATGTTGAAGTTTTTGATGGGCAATATCACACAGACGTTTACCTGTTTTTTCGAAAATGAAAGCATCATTTTCAAGACAAGTCTTTGTACTTCACAGAGGAAATAACCAAACATTCATATCTATCACGATTGCTTGGATATAAGTAGATTTTAACGAGCACTTTTTGGTGGCTTGGGTGAGGCCACTAAACAAATTGCAGAAAACAATGGAGAGCAATGCAAGCGTGCGGTGTTTACAGATTTGTTTACAGGTTGGTGACGGAGTAAAGCTTAAAATTCTCAGACTAAAATCTCATATCCTTTCAGATTAAAATAAAGGAAAATTTTACCTACCTCAATCCAACACTTCTGACGAAATCTGCTTGAAATGCAAAATCAGAAACAAGGTCAGCAGAATCACTGAAAAAGATGAAACGTTGGAAATATAATTCATCCATCAAACAAGCAACAGGACTAGTCTTATTACAACTTTTGAGAGTTCGGAATTTATAAAGCAGATTCAACATCGCTCGTCGGATCCTTCTCAAAGATGCTTGCGATGAAGAATAAATGAAATGTGCAGGCAGGAACAACAACAGTAAACATGTGGAAATTTACAGAATATATGTATTATCAATATTTCGTCCTGCCATGCAAGACTTCTTCAGGGCTTTCATACGATAGCTATGTTTAGGATCAAACTATGTACAAAAGTTGAAGAAGATAGGTTACACGCGATTGGTTAGATATGGTGGACACACAGAGGTTTCTTAGGTTTTTGCATAGGTACGACGGGCTTGGAATTTAGGCCTTAAGAGAGGTTACACGTGATTGGTTAGGTACGGTGGCTACACAGAGGTTATATGGGTTTTTCCATAGGTACAACGGGTTTGGAATTTAGGCCTTGTGAAACATCTTATTCTTTGTCTCCCATATAAAACTTGAAACTGCAGAAAGTAACTGAAAAGTTTGCTTGAAATGGTTTGGATCAACGAAATATTTCAGAATGATGGAACGAGTATCTGCGAGCAGTGCCTCAAACAAACATACTTACTAAATAGCTGTAACAATTCTAAGAATCTTTCCACAAAAGTTAAAATCTGAATTGATCTACAAATTACAAACCTTGCGTCTGTCAGGAGATTATCAACTAAAGCTGTGAAAATTTCTTTAATGTTTTCATTATTTGCAACACTGCTCTCGATGTTATTCATTGTGTTATCTGCCAACTAAAAAAGAAGTATGCGTAACGATATGAACATTTTGGTACAGGCAAAGGAAACAGTTTCACTGAAGAGGAGCATAGGCTCCAAATCTTTAAAAAGCCGGGTGTAAAATTAAGTGACTTCAAAGAAACTTTAGNCAATTCTAAGAATCTTTCCACAAAAGTTAAAATCTGAATTGATCTACAAATTACAAACCTTGCGTCTGTCAGGAGATTATCAACTAAAGCTGTGAAAATTTCTTTAATGTTTTCATTATTTGCAACACTGCTCTCGATGTTATTCATTGTGTTATCTGCCAACTAAAAAAGAAGTATGCGTAACGATATGAACATTTTGGTACAGGCAAAGGAAACAGTTTCACTGAAGAGGAGCATAGGCTCCAAATCTTTAAAAAGGCTGGTGTAAAATTAAGTGACTTCAAAGAAACTTTAGCTAATTCTCTATAATTCTACCGTTGAAATTTTCTGAAATCTTCAATATTTTCAGAATAGAGTGTTTTTCTTCTTTTTCAAGAATTCAAGAGAAACTTTCAAAAAAACTTAAAACCATCGTACTTTCTAAACTGTTTGACGTTACATGAAATAATTTTGAATAAAAACCCATAGCTTATGAATGCCTACAATATGGTATCAAGCAAAAGTCTGTCGCTCATCTGGTTTATGCTTTATAAACTTGATGAGGTCACATCCATCCTCAAATGAGTTGAGACGTAAGAAACGCTGTAATTTCCAAAAATATTCAAAATTTCTGACAATTCCAACGGTAGAATTATAGATAAGTATCTATGTTTCTTTCAAGCCATTCAATCAGAAGAAATAGGTAATTGAATTTTACACCCACTTTTTTACGCTGAGATAAAGATTTGGAAAGTATGCTCTCAAGAGGACGCCGGGTGGCGGTGAAAATTTTGAGAAAAAATATGAAATGTTAGCATACAACACATTGGATCTATTAAGATCGCTGGCGATAATCGCTGGTAAAAAAAACATGAGAAAGTTTCTGGGAGAAGGTTATGATTTTATAGAAATCAATTTTTTCATTCAAAGTGACATAAGCGATAACAAAGATCACGAACCAGCATGGAAATTTGTTTCAAGAAGTCACAAATGAGCAAGACATCCTGTGCAGCGTCAGCGCCTAGAAAAGAAGGTGGAAAGAATCCATCAGATCACGGGCCCTAGGACGAAATTAATGTAGATAAAAGATCATTCCTGATACCAGAATTGTCCTTGGTTGCTTGTTTGTTGATTATTCTCTTGGCCATGGTCTTTGGCCCCAGCTTCACTTTCGTTTAGTTTTCGAAATTGCAAATGGTGACCAAAGCAAGCCAAAACGGTTGATTTTCAACTGGACAAAACATGGGGTTTATGGCGTTTGAAAACCAAAGCCAAGAGGATGTATGTATGTATGTATGTATGTATATTTTAGCCATAAATTACCATTAAAATAAAAATAAGTTTATCAAAACGGAGAAATCTAATTACAGGCGTGTGATATTAAGTAAAAACAAGAGTTAAAAACATTTAATCTAAAAACACCCCTGGTTAAAATGGCAGGGATAGCATTAAAAGGCCAGTGTGACCTTGTTTCCATAATGGTCCCTCCAAAGGTGTCAATAAAAGAAAAGTTTTCATAGAAGAAACGAAAATTCTTGAAGATGTTAAAAAATTAGCTAATTTAGTTAATTCTAGCTAATATAGCCAGAATAGCCAACAAGGAAACAGCAAAGAACAATTCTGGTATCAGGTACAATCTTTTATTTACATTAATTTCGTCCTGGGGCCCTTGATGGTCAGATAAAGTATGTTTAATGCAAGAGGTTTCAAATCTTTAAAAAGGTTGGTTTAAATTCCATGACGTACCGCTTTGAATTGAATGGCTTGAACGAAACTTCAACTGCTTTGCTGCAATACTATCGTTGGACTTCTGAAATCTTCATTATTTTCGGAATAAGCAGGGGTTTCCTGCTGTTTAAAGAATTCAAGAAACATTTTGAAAAATACTTAAAACCATCGTAATTTCTGAATTATTATTTGTAAATTTCTAAGAGACAGAACATTTTTTAAGTAAACCATAGTTTATGAATGTCTACAATATAGTATCAAAAAGTATGTCACTCTTCTGGTTCTCAA
Source organism: Aurelia aurita complex sp. Pacific (assembly GCA_004194395.1). NCBI lineage: Eukaryota > Metazoa > Cnidaria > Scyphozoa > Semaeostomeae > Ulmaridae > Aurelia > Aurelia aurita complex sp. Pacific. Next base: position 165,733 of record REGL01000175.1, read on the forward strand.
TTTAGAAATTCGATGGTGTCATATCCTCAAATGAGTTGAAATATAAACTACGCTGTAATTCTAAATGGTATTCCAATTTCTGATAAGTCCAACGGTAGAATCATAGCAAAGTCGATAGGGTTTCTTTCAAGCCATTTACACCAACCAAGATTTGGAGCCTATGCTAAAGCCTTACTGGAGTTGCCTTCAAACAATGTAGCAAAACTAAAGAACATTCCATGAAATGCAAAACTGTTCAGAGGAAAGCAGAAAAGATACATTCCAAGCAGAGAAAAACAAGAGAAAACTTGTAGTTTTATTTACCTGCGACATCTCCTTGATTCTGAATATACTCCATTCTGCTTTCATGTGATGCTTCNAAATGGTATTCCGATTTCTGATAAGTCCAACGGTAGAATCATAGCAAAGTCGATAGGGTTTCTTTCAAGCCATTTACACCAACCAAGATTTGGAACCTATGCTAAAGCCTTACTGGAGTTGCCTTCAAACAATGTAGCAAAACTAAAGAACATTCCATGAAATGCAAAACTGTTCAGAGGAAAGCAGAAAAGATACATTCCAAGGAGAGAAAAACAAGAGAAGACTTGTAGTTTTATTTACCTGCGACATCTCCTTGATTCTGAATATACTCCATTCTGCTTTCATGTGATGCTTCATCATTCAAGTATAAATGTTCGAGCCAATTATTTGCCACTAAGTAACCACGATAATTCTGCAAAGGAAAATACAAAGAAGAAATTTATTTGCAATTTGTTCATGATCAGTGTGCAACAAACAGTTAAGCCCGAAATTATCCATACCTATGCCAAATTTGGAGTATTTTCAATCGTTATATTTGCTAACCAATTCACAAGATATTGCATTCCTTGAAATGTCTCTTGTAGCACTTGTTTCAGCCTTTTATTACATTTTTACGAAACTTCAGTCACAGTAAAAGTGGTCCTCAAATACTCAGAATTTGGCATAGGTATGAATAATTTCGGGCTTAACTGTACATACCGTAAAAGCTCTAATAAGCCCCCAAGGAGAGCTTATCTAATTTCGGAGGCTCCAGAGGGGCTTAGAAGAGAAGGTGGCATATTCACAAAGTCAAATGACAAAGATATAAATGATAATAGCTTTACAGTTCTTTTACCCCATATTTTGCGGAATCAGCAGACAATTTTACGAGTCAAATACAAATTGCTCAGTTAAACAAATGGAAAATAGATATAAGTATGAGAGGCTTAATAGAGAGGGGGGTTCATAAAAAAATGGCTTAGAAGGGAGGGGCTAATTAGAGAGGGGACTTAATAGAGATGGAGTCTAAATAGAGTTGGGGTCTAAATAGAGCATTACAGTAATCTACACGAATAGGATGATAGGATAGGAGACAAAAACGTGATATCATAATTATTCTCATATCGTTCGGTAGAAAGTTAGACAAGACAAGACCTTTAAAAAATGGGCAACATATACTGTCCCTCTTCAGATAGAAAATCTTGATGAAGAAGATACCTGGCGTATAATTGAGACTAAACCAGTCGCTTCGTCTGCATATAAACCAACTGGTTTTCGCTCAACCTATAAATGATAAGCATGAAATAAAGAATTGTACATGAAATCAAATCAGAAATTTCAGATCAAAAGAACGGCCATGATGTTTTTTCAATTTTGCAATTTACCTTCTATGGAAAGAATAAGTTTCTTGCATTGCTAAGGCTGACAACAATAAGGAATAAAAGTGGATGCTAATATCATGTAGCTACCGGGTGTCCTAAAAAAATGTATACGGATTTGGTTGACTCCAGCGATGTGAATTTAGCTTCAATCAATGTCTAATCACTCTAAGAATGTTCCTCGATAGTTAACTTGAACATAGTTACCTCGTTTGTTGGTATTGGTGCTTTAAGAGCAGACAAGTTAATCATGAAACTCAAATTTGCCTCTTTCTGAAAACCAGAGCTTTAGCCTGTTGGCCTAAACAAATTCTTAAGGCACAACGTATACATCAACTATAGCCTTGATAAAACTCGAACAATTTTAGATCTTGTGTTATTCTGTTTTCCAGAAGTAACCCCACAGTCACCCATTGGGCAGTTTCTTAATTTCTAATTGATTTCGGTTCTTAATTTTTATGTGCTTCAGAAACTTGCTTAGGCCAAAAGGCCAAAGCTCTGGTTTGCAGGTGGACGCAAATGTCTGAGCTTTCAAGATTGATATTTCTGCTCTAAAAGCATCGATACCACCAAACGAGGTATCCATGTTCAAGTTAACTATCGAGGTGAAATTTTAGAGGGATTAGACATTCATTAAAGCTAAATTTACATCACTGGAGTCAGCCAAATCTGTCTACTTTTTTTGGGGCACCCGGTAGATAAATTGCATCGGAAAATATTGGCTCTAAATGGAGAACCAATTGCTTTCGAGACACCAAGTTCCAATCAGAAAATGAAATCGCTTTGAAATTTCAGTGGATTTTATATTATCACCAATATAATTCTAAATCTTGAACCAAGATTTCCGCCATGTTTCTGTAAGATCAACGATAGAACGCACATGCACGTGCTTGGGAAAATTCTTGCATAAAAAGTAAATGGTAAACATAACTATTACCTGATCATATTGGACAGCGGATGCATAAAACTTGCTCCAACATTGCATTTGTAAATTGTAGAACTCGTCTTCTTCTACTTCATACTCCATATACTTTTGCATCTATAAAATATAAGTTCTACAATTTGAAGATATGGATCAACCGCATAGTTATTTCGTTTACCTCATATTGCATCAATTTTTCAACACCTTCCCTCATCTTTTCCAGAGAAGAGTTTGTAGTAATCGTCAAAGGCATTTTCAAGGAATGAAATCTAAAGCTCTGTGGCAAATAAACTGAAATGAAAATTCGCGAATGAAATAAGGCCGTGGCAAAGTAAACTAAGAGAAAACATCAGACAAACGTTCAAATTTTGGATTTACTTTTCTCTTCTCTTGTTTATATTTTCACGAAACATGTACTGCTTAGCAAAGTAAAAAGTTGGTCAACGAGTCATGTTTGGTTGGCAATTAAAAAATTTACATTATGGTAGCTTCACTTTGTCTCATTTCACTACAAATAAATTTGAAGATATGGATCAACCGCATAGTTATTTCATTTACCTCATATTGAATCAATTTTTCAGCACCTTCCCTCAGCTCTTCCAGTGAAGTGTTTGTAGTAATCCTCAAATCAATCTCATTTTCCAGCGATTTTGACGTCATCTACAAGAAAAATAGACCCCCTTTCTCAGTTTCTTACTTTTACAAAGATTGGCTAACGAGTTTCTTGTTCATTTCTTTTATGACAGCACCATCAAATGCGTGTTTATTTATTTTCATTAGATAATAAAATCAGAGCAAACTTCTGGTTGGAATGGCAGATCAGTTTGTTNAATTTGAAGATATGGATCAACCGCATAGTTATTTCATTTACCTCATATTGAATCAATTTTTCAGCACCTTCCCTCAGCTCTTCCAGTGAAGTGTTTGTAGTAATCCTCAAATCAATCTCATTTTCCAGCGATTTTGACGTCATCTACAAGAAAAATAGACCCCCTTTCTCAGTTTCTTACTTTTACAAAGATTGGCTAACGAGTTTCTTGTTCATTTCTTTTATGACAGCACCATCAAATGCGTGTTTATTTATTTTCATTAGATAATAAAATCAGAGCAAACTTCTGGTTGGAATGGCAGATCAGTTTGTTCAAAACTTCAACAACCTTTCTTGGATATAGCATAGCAAAGAGGTACATAGCAACACATTTGTACACAGAGGTACATTTGCAAGAGGTACATTACAAAGATAAAAAGCTTCAGTTTAGATAATAACTCGTATAAATTATAGATAAGAATCAGCAGAGCGATGGTAGGGAGAAACCATACCTGAATGGTCTTCAGTAAAACATTTCTTGAAAATCGACCTGGCATGAACAGGTTATCAAGATATATTTCCTGCACAAAAAGAAACAAGGTGTCATGAAAGTGTCAAAGTAACTTTTTAAGACAAGAAATTGTCATCTAGACATATTACTACATTGAATTTCATGAAGGTGTTGTGGCTCAGTGGTGTAATCCTCTAAAATTGCAGCCAGAACAGTCAAGCGGACAGGGTCTGATCCCAGGTAGAGCTCCACCACTTGAGCGTCATGACAAGGTGTTGCGGACTCGATTAGGCCTATTGTACTTCTGCGATCCCAGCGCTTGGCGCTAAAATCCGCAACTTCACCTTCCCAATTACCTTTTACATGGGCGTCGGAGCTACTACTATTCAAATAAAATTCATATTTGACTTAAAACTCGAGGCGAGGCATCATGTTAATCATAAAACAATCAGCATATACAAGGCAGGGATGACATTTTCCCAAGATTAAGAGGGAGCTGGCGCAACCAGATGCTTGAAAACTTCGTCATTCGTTATGTTAACAGAGTGAGAAGGTGGAAGGTTATTTACCCTTGGGTCCGCAGAATGGTGAACAAAAATAGCAGAATTCTCGCTTGCATGAAGATTAGCTGTATGCCATGCTAGATCTTGCCCATTTTTCCTAAAAAAATAAAAACAAATTTCCAAAATGAACCACAGGAACTCGACGAAAAGGGGATTTCCATATGCTGTGTGATCTTTCTGCCTAGCAAACTACTTGGGTGAATTAATCTAAAGGACCTAGGCATCTTGTCATCCTACTTTGTGAAACAATCAACGCAACAATCAAAGCTGCAATAAATTCAATGTGCCCCACAAATGATGGTGTTGAGGATACTGAACACTTTTTGTTGCATTGGCCTTCTTTTGATGAGAGACGACATGATCTTCTCGCTGCATTCTTTTCGCTACATGCCACCACCTTGCCCTGTTTATTAGTCATCTATGAGTAGATTGTATGTAGTTCTAATTCATTTCATGTGTATGCAGTTCTAATTTGTTTCATGAAATTGTTCTTTTTTGTTCATGTCATGCATTTTTCTCGTCGTCTATCCTAACTAGTTTGTTTTTTCGTATTTCTATGTTGATGGCCTTGGGGTAGACATTGCCTTTTGCACCTCGGGGAATCGTTGTAGTAGAACTGTAGAAGGTCGTAATATATATTGTAACTTTTCATTGGAATATAAAAAAGCTGCAATCATATCTAATCATCACTTACTCTTCAATTGCAACATATTGGACCATCGTTTCGCCTGATGCACTTGCCCAAAGTGTCCATAAGTATTTGTGGGTAATCGTGAAGTCCAGGAGACTTGTCTGTAAAATTGGACACAACAGAAACTATGGTAAAAGATCTGACAACGTGTACAGGGATACAGATCGATGGATACCAAAACCACTAATTATTAACTGGACATGTTACACGAGTCCTTCGCTAACTAGTGTAGTTTTTACTTTAATGGTAGCATTTTTCTAACAGGAGCCAGCAAGCAAGAATGACATGAAGACAATCAAGCCTGCATGAAAAACAAGTTAAAAAAATTGATTCAGTAAGGCCTGCTTCGATTGAAGTCAAACATACCAATTTAAGCTCGATGATCAAAGCTCAAAAATGCTTTCTGCAGCTCACCTGTTTTGTGAAACGTGAGGAGAGCAGAGATAATTCCACCTCACCATCATCTTCAAATATTTCAAAGGCAAAGAACTGAAAAGAGAAATAAAAGATCTCAAATCAATGAAAACATTTTAAAGAATATTATTTGGAGTGGGTCATATTCTAAGCTTTCTTGCAATGCTAAAACAGGTTGATTGAAAAACCTCAAATTCCTCAAAAGAAAAATAAGAAACGAGGGGAAGAAAAAGATCACTAGCCTGTGATTGAAATCGGAAATTCAAGAACACTCCAATGTAATGTTCATTTGAATTTGTGTCCATAGCTTTGCAGATCATATGTGCTTGTGCTATAAAATCAAGAAGAGTTACCATTAAAATTTCCAAATTTTAAACATGTTTTGAAAAATTGGAAGCAAATACAAATCCAAGTCGTTTTTCAGTAAAGCGAAAGTCTGACACAGTTTCTGTGTATTTATTCATAGTATTTGGTAGAATTGATAACACTCATTTTGGTAAATTTTCGACAAATGGAAAAATGACCCGGATATCATGAACCACGCTTGCAAATACGAGCCTGTTGGGATAGCTCAGTTGGTAGAGCATCTGCCTAGATAGCGGGAGGTCATGAGTTCGAAACTCACTCTCGTCATACTTTCTCCATTTGACGAAAAATTTACCAAAATTATTCGTAGAAAATATATTGAATATTAGAAATTGCAAAAGGTTTTTTGCAATGACTAAGGAGATAACATCACTATCAAAAATCATCTGCTCCATCCAGTATATATACTATGGAATTTGTTGATCTGTATTGACTTGGAACAACACTCTTCCCTGTTTGTTTTCAGTGCCTTGTGTCTGTTTAAAAAAATTGATTGTATCATCTTAATGATCAAGTGTGCATTGCCCTCAGTTTGACTTGATGCACACAGATCTCTTCATTAAGCTCGTGGATGTACCTGAGTTAGACATCACAAATATGGATTCAAAAGATTTGTGTGAATTGCTATTGTACGGAACTTCTGATTTGAACGTAGCAGAGAATAGAATGATTATTGAGGCAACAAAATCCTTCATTGAAAGATCCAAGAGATTTTGCTAGCAACTCTTTTCAAGTAATTTCATAGCAGCGACTTCCCTCTGTTTCTCTTTTCCTTTCTTGGTTTTAGTTTTTCTTGTTAATGTTGTTTTTTTTGTTTTTTCTTGTTTTTCGTTATTTTGATTGTTCGTTTGTTTGTTTTCCTTTTGGGAAATCGTGTGCCATAATTTGTAAGTCCCATCTGCAGTGGGAACAAGGTGACCGCGTGTCTTTTCCCGCTGTGGATGGAACCAATAATGTATTGTATCTAGTTTAGGTTTTACTTGATAAAAAAAAAATTGAAAAGAGAAATGCTACGAAAATGATAATGCACATGGAACATGGCATAGCCAGTGACAACAAAGTGCACTGCCTATAAACAAATATTTCTACTTTCGGAACTTGGAATTTTTAGATGGGAAAGTCAGCGGCTCCTCATCAAGCGTCGAATTGTAACTCAATTTACTCACCGATTCCTGACTGACTGTCCAACATATCAGGCAGTAGAGGGCCCAAATCTTGCTCCTCAATGCATTCTAAGGACTAAAAGAGAATTAAATTCTTCACATAATCAGCATCAAATAACATGGAGATCTTTCTTAAAGTGCTGAAAAGTCAAATAAATGGGATGCAATGACTGCCCTCTTAAGTAAATATAAATCTAAATGAAAAATATGAGTACTGACTGGCAATATGTACTTTGTAAGGATTCTCAAAAGTGGCATTTTAACTTTTATTAGTTGATACATTTCCAGGAGATGTGTTTCAGCTTACTCTATAAATGATTTACCTTGCAAGACCAGATTCTGATCTTCAAATCTTTGCAAAGTGTGAAAATGAAGCATTGTTTTCCAACTGAATGAATAACACAGGATTGGACGCTATCATGCGGAAGATTGTCACCTCTGAAAAAAGATTGTAACTGATTGATAAGATTTGTACTCAAAGTGTATCAAACTGACCATTGCAGATATGACACTCGCCATACAAGAATCATAAGGATACAGCTGAAATAAATACAAAGCAGTGGTTGAAAATTGAAACACTGTAAATTGAAATTCAAATGTCAACTTAATTTTTGGGGCAATGGTCACCAAATGATTCAAGTGGCCGTAGCGCTACTTTGAATATTTCAAACAAAGTTTAATACTTTGTTTATTGTATTGGTTATGGCTAACTTTGTTTCCATCTACAACTAAAAACATGGTTTTGACGCATTTTACAATTAGTTTAATCGCACCTGATAACAGTACATAGAAGTACCCACCTGATGACAGTAGGAACAAGACCAGACCATAATCTTTTCATCATACTTGTTTGTTTGAGTTCATGAATCTGTGCTATAGCTGAAATAAAAAATGTAAGTATTAGCCTCAGGTGCAAGAAATATTGACTGACAGCAAGGACACATTTTGCAATTCAAACTATTCTTTCGCAAAAGTGCCATAATGCATCAAATGCTACTGTATGCTAAAACAGAAGTGGAGAAATTGTATCCACATCTAAGCATGCCATAACACATTAACATGACAACAATTCTATAAATTATTATTAAGAATTCTTGAGCCATAAGAAAGATTGTAGATTTTTCAAACAAGAATTCTCACGAAACTAAAAATATACTTAGGAATTCTTGAGGATTGTTAAGCAGGATGATCACATTAATGGGCACAAGCCCTACACTGAAAAGCCAACAACCAAGCGCGGCCTGAGAATTACAAGGTTCTAACGGACATTGACCTCAGATTCAAGGAAATTACGTCATATTGTTCTATCTGTAGAAGCCTTTGTTTGACCATTATGTACTAGCNGTGGAGAAATTGTATCCACATCTAAGCATGCCATAACACATTAACATGACAACAATTCTATAAATTATTATTAAGAATTCTTGAGCCATAAGAAAGATTGTAGATTTTTCAAACAAGAATTCTCACGAAACTAAAAATATACTTAGGAATTCTTGAGGATTGTTAAGCAGGATGATCACATTAATGGGCACAAGCCCTACACTGAAAAGCCAACAACCAAGCGCGGCCTGAGAATTACAAGGTTCTAACGGACATTGACCTCAGATTCAAGGAAATTACGTCATATTGTTCTATCTGTAGGAAGCCTTTGTTTGACCATTATGTACTAGCCTCAGTTTCGATTTGATGCTACAAAGATGAGAATAACAAGCTGGTTCTTTCTTCTGGCTGGTTCTGTAAGCTGGTTCTTTCCAAGCAAAATGTGAGTCAGAACCTTGTAATTCTCAGGTCACGCAATATCTATTTTACAACATCATCAGAAAATTGCACAACTAACCTTGATTATTGAAAGCAGGCAAAGTAACAAACAACAATGAGCCTTCATTTGTAACCAATGAAATCAAACATTCTCCAGACGCTGATTGATGTGAAGAAAATGATTGACATTTCTTTGGCAAAGAGGCAAAGCACCATGGGTCTGATGTGATACCAACTGGGTTATTGTTGAAAATTGATGCAGAAGTTGCATCTAGACTTGAGGAAATGTAGACACCCTGCAAAGAAAATATTTTTTGGTGAGTTAGAAAAAAGAAACTTGGAAGAGATGCAAATGAACTCCCCAAAGAGGACCTACAGTATTTGAAGAGACTTGGTTGCTTAGATCAAGAACATTTCCACTCTGTATCATACTTGTTTACATTCTTCTGTTATGTTTTGGGAAGTAATTTCGCATTTCTGTCACTATGCTTTCCATCAAAATTCCAACAAAAAGACTCATATCTACAAAACTGCTCCACATTTGTGTGGCCAAAAGTTGTCTGTCAAAATTTTGAAACTTCTACTGGAACTTTCTTTGCCAAAGTTTATCCACAGAAATTTGTATCCCCTGAAAGTTTTGGTTATAATTTCTCTTATGTTAAAATTTTACATAAAGCTACACTTTCTCCTTTTTACTCAAAAAGAGGGGATACAGTAAATGCCTTTTGCACATTGCCATGACAAGACTTCTTCAGCCTAATGAAAGCCTGTAAATTTTTCTAAACAAGTCTTAGCCAACAAGGACAGATTTTGTAAACACAATAGCATGAGATGCTTTTGTTGACACCTGAATTTAAAGCGATTAGTGGCTGTAAACAAAGGATATTCTCTCAACCATACATTCAAAACAAAGCAAGCAGCAAAAGTTTTTCTGAAACCCAAGGAGCTAGTGTGCTCGTTGTGCATTCCAAAAATGGTTTTCAAGAGCAAACAAGAGTATATCGAAAGAAGAAGGATATATCTACACATCTACCTCAGTCATTTTATTTCTTTGGTTCAGAAGCTGAGCAGTAAATGTTTTAATTACACCCAAAAAATAAAAGAATTGAATCGCCTACCAATTTGCTTTTGAATCAAACAAATTAAATGCCCGTCACAAATGTGTAGATATAGCCTTCTTTTTTCGATCTATGTTCATGTTTGCTCTTAACAAAATTTCTGGAATGCAGGACGAATAAGCTAGCTACCTTGGTTTCAGGGAAGCTTTTGCGGCTTTGCTTGTTTTGAATTACTGGTCAAGAGAGCATCCTTTGTCTTCGATCGCTAATTGCTTTGAATTGTGGTGTCAATCAAAACCAACTCGTGCTATTGTCTTACCAAATTTGTCCTTGCTGTCTTAGCCAGGAAAACCATGTTATTTTGCGCAAGACCTTTACTGTACACCCCCTAAGAAATTTACCTGTTTTTCTCTAACAGGATGAGTAAAGCTTAGTCTGTGCAAAGACTGAGGAGTGGCGATGACAATAAGGATTGCTGTAGGAGATTCATGAATGTCAACTCTGGGCAAGATTGTCGCATCTTTCAGTTTCACCCTCAGCTGATTACCATACAAATGCAGATCTTGAGACAATTCTGTCAGATATATACAGTTCTGTGATACTTTCCTGTGGAAAGAAAAATGCATTAATGTAACAATGTAAGTTATCATTATTAGTCAGGGGCTTATTATTAGTAATTATGTTACAGTTTTGAATTTATTTCATCAAATTTTTAAATGTAAATTGCTAGATATAATCTTTCTGCACACCAAAAACATGCATTTGTGCAAAATTTGGTTTTTAAACTTTTGTTTTCATCTTAATTTGCACACCTGCAATCTCACAATATTTTTACTGCAATGTCTTTTTGGAAAAGTGCAGATGGACATTCTACAGTTCAGGTTAAGGGAATTACAATTACATCAGTAATTAAAATTCTGCAGCTCACTATTATCTTACTGATGTTTCGGACTTAGGGTTTGAGCTTTACAGTATTAGGTCATCACCCTGTAAATTGGCAAAATGGGCTTTTTAAGTAGTAGTTTTTTATTCTCCTTTTTCTCCTCTTGCACTTTCATTCATGTTGTCTTTTCTTGTCTTTCGTCTTCCTCACTTGTTAAATTCCTCTTCAATAATCTGAACCACAGTTACATGCAATCATGACTGCATTTTACATTGCACATGTGGAAGCGATATTCTGTGCGTCATATCAAGTATCACAAAGGAAGAGCAATAGACTCATTGTTTTAAACAATAGCGAGTAGGGGCGTATCTTCCATGCATACATTCCAGTCTGGCCAGTTCCAATATCTTGCACGCGCAGGAATGTATGTGGTTTTCAATCTGAGCAGCGCAGTTGGCAATAAACAAAAGATCTATTGCTTTAATCTATTGCTGTCTACTGCTAAAATTTCCGTGAAAACTTACATACTACCAACTTTCCAGTCTGGCATGCAAACTAGAACTGGCGATTAACTGATTATTATGTACTATATATATGTTATGTATATTCTTCGTATATTCTTATTATGTATATTCTTATTATGTACTATATGTATGTTCTATTTTCCATGAAAACTTTTTATTTCTTTTCTCAAAAACTTTTCTTTCTTTTTCTATTTGAATAGCACTCCTTGAGAGACCATTATGGAAACAAGGTCGCATTAACCTTTTAATGCTATCCCTGCCATCTTTAACCATGGGGCGTTTTTAAATTAGATTATTAAATTAGATATGTAGTTTTTGCCTGTAATTATTTTAAATTTATAGATATTGTAATTAGATTTCTTTTCTTTTATGACTAGGTATATTTAGTTTGATGGCAAAATTATACATACATACATACATATATCATACATGTATCAATTTGAATTTGTCATTTGCTACAAGAATAATTGATCTCAACCAGCCCTTGTTGTCTCAAAAACATCTTCCTTAAATTTTGTCGATTACTGGAGAAGAAACAAGGTCTATGTGTAACCGTTTCAGCATGGAAACTTTAAGCTGAAAACTTGCATTGAATTGGATGAAAAAAGTGGGCCTAAATTTTTACCATAATATTGAACGGTTTCGTGTTGTCCTGCTGAACGGTCGATTATGTTTATACGAAAATCCTCCAGCTCTGTCTTGGAATACTGCATCTTCTGCACTTGCTTCGACATTTCCACCTGATTGAACGTCTAGTTCAAACCTTCCATCTTGATAAGCAGCAGGAATTTGAACTTCGCTGTACGAGCCCGCCATTTGTGAAGGAATGTGGGCAACCTCAGTTTGGATCTCGATACAGAGGCTTGTCCATAATGGCTGGCTTATGAAAATCCATAGAGAGGCCAATCCATAATGGGTTTGGAACACATCGAACACATGAAAGATGGCGGGTGTTGTGAAGGCTGGTTTGTTGTGGATTCTGTTTATAAACAGGTAAATATTGACAGTTGTTTGAAAGATCATGAAACTTGCATTTCACTAAACTTATTACAGTTCCCATTTGAAAGAATACTCATCGTTGATATGCTTGCTTTTCAGGTTTCCCAAGATAAATCTTCAAGATTTGCCTCTTCCCGGATCTTTTATCAACCCATCAATTCAGGCTGCAAGTCACCTTTGGTAGGTTCTTGTATGTATGCAGTGAGAAAGCATGGATATGTTTTGATATTAAGGCAAGGATGCAGCTTTAGTTTGGAGTTTCCCATCCAAATCTTTAAAGCCTGGTATTGCATTTTCTGTATATGATGATGGTCTGATCAAGGCTTACAGACACAGAGTAAAACTTGTGGCTGAAGAGGGCTGGTTTGGGAGATCTGAGAAATTCACAAGAAATAGAATGCACAATTAACGATTGTTGTAAAATAAATTGCCATTTTCAGGATTACCTTTGCAAAATTAGGATTCACAACAATAGATGCTTCAAGCAACCCAACCAAAATCACAGAAAACAAAACTTCTAGTCATGTTGCAAAAAATACCTGTGCTGCCCTGTTGTTAAAGAAAAATATAAAGAATGACAATAATTTTGGGAGAAAGTTTCAGTGAATTGAACAAAGAAGAAGGATATGTAATAAAAACCTTAACAAGTATCTATAATCATTTGTAGGGATGGAATAACAATGAGAGAAGTGAAGGAATTCAGTGACATGAAAAAGCCATCATATGTTCATTCAACACCTGAGCATAGTTTATATATTTCCAGGTATCAATGATTCATTCATTCATTTAAAACTCTGTATTTCTTGTTTCAATCAAAATTTTAGCTCTTCAATACTTTAATCCCATAAATTCTTTGAAGCTGATGTTCTTTTGGACGTTATTTTTCAAATTCATATTCTTGACCTAACTGAGAAAATGGTACCTTTCCCTACTTTTTTAGGTCCTCTCGTATACCTACCCTAAATGCTCTATTTCAAGCCCCCAGGGGGCTTATTTAGTTTCAGACAAATCAAATGACAAGGATATATATGATAGCTTTCTAGTTCTTTCACACCATATTTTGCGGATTCAACATACAATTTTATGAGTCAAATATAGAAATTTGACACAGTTTTCTCTCAAACCAAATCAAAATTAACATGCAAACTTACAGCACTTTGCTTAATAAATGGAAAATCTTTGGTAACCTCTGGATATTGATATAGGTGGGGGGCTTAATAGAGAGGGCGGGCTTATTTAAAATTTTGGCTCAGAGGAGAGGGGCTTATTAGAGAGGGGGCTTTATAAAGCTTTTATGGCAAACATTAGAAAACATCATTGCATATTAGTGTCGTAAAGTAGAGTAAACTATTGAAAATCTTTTAATTATTTGTGGCAAATTGATACATAGAGTATAAAACATTCTTCTCTTTTACTTTTAGCTTCATGACAGATGAGGTAAGCCTTGATTTCATAAAATTGATGTAAAAATTGGTTGTTCCGATTAAAATCAATTTTTCATGAAGCAATGTCCCTGTAGCACTTTTATTTCTCTTATTGAAACCAATCAATAGCAAGAGCACTAAGGATTTCATAGTTTGGTTCTTCGAGTGATCAGATCTGGTATCAAGCAAGCAACATTTATTTGTTAAGGCAGGCTAGGCTCTGAGTACTCATTAACCGACCTTGGAAGGATGGACAGCTGATTTGGCTGTTGGTTTGTGGTTTGTAGTGCCAGCGACGGGATTCGAACCCACACTCGTAGACCCCACAATGTATGTATATTTTAGCCATAAATTAACATTAAAATAAAAATAAGTTTATCAAAACAGAGAAATCTAATTACAGGCGTGTGATATTAAGTAAAAACAAGAGTTAAAAAACATTTAACTCATTCACCCCCATAAGCGACATTTGTCGTCATTGTTGCCTGGTTTTATTTCCCCATAAGCGACATTTGTCGTCAACAGCACAAGGTGTTGTTTCCCCATTGACGACATTTGTCGTTCTGGAAAGATGATGTAATTCTCCTGGGTTGCTTTGACAGTTGAAAAGAACAATTGTCATGTATAAGTAGCTTAAAGGATCAGCTTTCGAATGGTGTCAAATGTTAATAGGG
>REGL01000175.1:182980-206086 GCA_004194395.1 Aurelia aurita complex sp. Pacific
ATGGCATTATTTTGTTTTTCAGAGGGCATCACTTTTGGCCCTAATAACACATTGTATGTTGCAAGTTTTCTCAATGACAGAGTTGTCAGGTATAATCTTGATGGAGACTATTTAGGTATGGTAAGTCTGAGATATTTGTCTTTTTTGATAATGAGATCTTTGATCAAGAAGTTAAGGTGAATCAGCTATCTTTAGCTAAAGGCATTACCCTTAAAGGGGCTGTACAAGATGGATTTCCAAAAATCCTAATCTTTCTCTCCCTAATGCAGGCACGTAGCAGCAGATAAATTGCAAATGAAGATGTTTTCTACATGTTTGAACCCCGTAAAATTCGCCAGTGCTATCAGAATTTTTATGCCATGAACGATTATAAAGATACAGCTGGATTCTGAGCGACAAGTTTCAGACGTGTTTAGCCTAAACACGCGAAAGGCAACAGGCAGGCTAAAGAAATTGTACGCCACGCACCAATTAGAGAGGAATTTCTCATTGAATTTGATGATATTGGCTAGCTGATCTTTATTTTTGTTTACAAAAATCTTGTACAGCTCCTTTAATTCTATGTCAATATCAACAATGAAGTCTTGAAGAAACATGTCTTTATCTTGAATGAAATATGCAGGAAAATTGTAATGTATATTTAACAAATATTGAATTTAATGATGCATAAACAGAAGTTGCCAAATCAGTGTCAGTACCCAGTGTCAGTATCAGTATCAGTGTCAGTAATCAGTGTCAGTACAAAGTATTTTCACACGCTCTTTCTCCTATCAAATGCAATAAACTGACTTGCACAAGGAGTTTGATTTTATGACCAATGTGACAAAGAACAGTTTCATTTTATATGTTAATTACCCTTCTCGAAATAATATGATGAAAAACTCAACATCGTATTGATTTCGTAAATCATGCATAAATCAAATCCACTGATAGATAAAAGACCAATCCATGTCAGTGACAATCCAGTTAAATATGAAGACAAAATATTATGACATAGCCAGTAAAAAATTATTATAGAACGTTTCGGCACTAAACTTGAGCTAATCCTCCTCAGCTTGAGCCATCCTCAGCTAAAGATAGAAAATATTGTGCTGGTTTTATAGCACTGATTTCGGAAACCGGTTAACAGGTTTAATTTTGTTTCAGGTTGCAGACAAGTCAAGTGGAATCAAAGGGTAAGCTTTTTTGTTTTGACATTTAATCATTTTACAAGCATTAATTAATTTACAGGTATCATTTTACAGGCATTAATCCTGCTCAAAATTAAATGAATTGTTAGAGAAAATGTTTTAAGATTACCTCAGAATCTAATCATTTATCTTCAGTGACATATGAATTAGAACGAAAGATCTAACTTCATCTTGGTACTTTAAACCCCTACGATCTGTGTTAAGATATTTTCTATTGAAGAAAGCTTTTTCCAACCTACATGACTGATCGGCAACAAAATTATAAAGCCTTTGAACCAAAGACTGTTTTTACATGCATGTTAGTTTTTCACTAAAAACGATGATTTTAAACCTATCCAAAGACGTCTTGTAATGTGTGTTCTTTTGCTGAGGCTCTTGGTTCGTTACTTGTATTGAGATCAACTGTGTTATTTTCCAGGCCTGAAGGTGTAGCCTTTCTACGCAATGGTTCCCTCCTTGTTAGCAGTCACTACTCCAACAATATTCTCACATTCGACCCAGCAAATGGTGTGTATTTCGTTTATTAGCAACCAGAATAGTACCTAGCATATAACCTTCTACATGCTGCTATCTTGCCATCTACATGCTGCTAATTCCTTTAAATGTATTACACTTTCATACTTTTCTTTATCGTAGGAAAATTCTTGGGTGTGTTTGCTCATGTTGACAAACCTGTTGGGATAATCATTGGCCAAGATGGGTAAGTTCTCTATTATCTTCACTTATCTTAAGTCAGAAAGATCATAAATTGTCATGAATGTTGGCAAGCGAAATGTAAGTCCAATAGCATTCAGCGCATTTTAAACATAGATAGACTTTTGATCATCGCCCAACTCATCGTTATTACTACCTTAGCTATTCAATAACCCTATCCCTAACCCAAGTTATTGCTATTACTACCTTAACTATTCAAATATATAAAGCTACGATTTTGCCCAGGGGGGGGGGGGTACTTGACCTAAATTTGTACGGTGGGTGCCCACCAAAAAATATTGTTTTTACCCTGCTCCAGAATTTTTCGCTCCAAATCATAACCTGTGCTAGAAAAAAATTGTGAAAAGTATACTCCAAAACATGAAAATTTGACCGAAAAACGACCCAATCTAACAAAATATCCCCTTTTGACATGTTTTGACAACCTGCTATAGAAAAATTGCCTTATTTCGATACCCTGTGCTGGGAAAAATTGGTGAAAACGATACCCTAAAAACGGTACATCCACGTCGGACAAATATACTAAGTACCCCCCCCCCCTCCCCCGGCGATTTTGATTGCAACTGTAGACCATGTAAGCGATATGTCGAAAATTTAGGGTTTCTGTAGTTGTAGATCATTTAATATTCTTGTAAGCTATTGATTTAATTTTTTCATTAACAAGTATTTAAGTTTTGGCTGGCATTAATTAGCATCAACTAGACAAGAAGCCAACCTTTATTAAAGAAATTATTATACATGTTGATTTGGCCTAATCATGGCCCAATTTGTATTCTTACCCACTGCGTTGCTTTCTCTTCCACAGTATTGCGAGAAAAGTTGACAGTGTTCATTTCCTTCGCTCTTTTTTTCTCACAACTTTGGCTTGGATTCCGCCATTATTTGAATAAGGTTCAAACTCTCTTCCGCGCCTGAGCTCCAACAGAGCAATGCCAGTGCGTTTCATTTCAAAATTTGATTGATATGCGACGTTTTAATCAATCAATTCAGTGTAAAAGTAATGTACCATCTCTTTTTAGACATGTATACGTCACAAGCTACGTCACCAATAGTGTTATTCGCTTCAATGGTAAAAATGGTAAGTCCGACTCAAAGCTTTTTTTGGTTTTTTGGATATTGTAAACTTTTTAGTGTCGTCTTACTTTGTTTTGCCTCATTATTTGTTTGTCTCCTAGTCTCCTAAAAAAATGTATTTCAACCTAGTCGTACAGCTGTGAACCATACTCAGACACACTAAGATGTTTTCCGCCAGACACTTGCATCTAGACTTATGACATGGAGTCCCTTGTGTCCCTCTGCTCTTTGACTTGATAATGGCGCTTCGGTCAACAGAGGAAGTTTTACCGAAGGGATACAAGGGACTCGCCGTAGTCAGTCTAACTTGCACCCCTAGCTCTGCAAACTAAAAATGTTATCATAGCGTACTTTTCTTAACCTTACATTTTATCCACCAAACTGGTCGACTTGATCAGAATATCTCAAGCTACGCTGCAAGTTCACAACCACCATAGCCCGTGTTTTAGCTTTTATGTATAGTAGAATAATTTTGTAAGTAGAGTAATTAGTAAAGTAACTTTGTAAGTAGTGTAACTAGTTTTTTTCATTGTTTGTAGTTTAGTTGTATGTAGTTTAATGTTGCGTGTCTTTATGTTTTCGCCATGGGTTAGTCATTGTCTTTCGCTCCTGTTGGTATTGTCCTGTGGTGGTGTATAGTAATTAGATAAGTACAGTAGAAAATAAGATTTATTATAAATATCTGAAATGGATAGAAAAAAAAGTGTTGTTAAATTCTGTATTTCTTTTCAAGGTCAATTTATGGACGTATTCGCTTCAAGTGATGGCTTACGTGGACCATCAAGTGTTAGGTTTGTATCAATTATTTTTATTCTATGACAACAGAATCTGCATATTTCCAGCTCTGGTAGCATCATAAAATTCTGTGGAAAGCTGAAGGGATTGCCAGTAAGGTATTGCCAGTTTCTCGTAGGAAACAAACATGGATACATGCTAGCAAATTTGGCATAGCAAATGCTCACCAATCGAGCTTAAATCATTCTTTTAACTGTGCTCTTTATATCGACCTTTTATTAACTCCAAAAAAATAATTTTGCAAATTAATGAAAGACGTAATTACACAGAAATGAAAGCCTTTTGAGAATCTTTTTCTGACATTGATCACATCACAGCAAGCAATCAAAACTAAATTCGCTCCTTGCAGTATTTTCTGCTCATTTTCTTCGAGTTCAAATGTGATTTACTAATTTGATATGATTTGATTTCGCTCTTTCATATCTTTTCCGTCATTTTTATGTCAGACAAAAATGTCAACGGTCTTTCAGAAAATTTTTAAATTTCTCTCCATTTTAGCTTCGCCGATAGCCGCTCCTTATATTGCGCCAGTTATGACAACGACAAAATCATACTATTCAATAGCACTTCAGGAATATCATTAACCTTGCCAAGGGAACCTTATAAAAAGAAGTTATGAAGGAAGTATATTTACAAAATTGTAAGCCTAAAAAGGTATGAATATTTATTGTGGATCTTTTACATGAATTTCTTGCTTGAACCAAATTAAGTCAAATTAAAGTTTCTTTTTCTTGGCTGAGGTTTTTGTTCGGAAATGCATACGAAGTAAACTGATAGACTGGATCGTTTTCATCATAATGGTGTCCTAACTCGCCGGATTTCAAAATCGATGCTAGCCTCTTTCGTTCATGTTCATTTGCGCTTTCATCATCATCTTCAGCTTTCAGGCATCCTAACAGTGGCGACATAGTTCTCCTAATTTCTTGCTGTTTCAGTATGCTGTCCTTATCAACATTTTCAATCTTCCGAAGAAAACTCTTTAAAGATTCAGGAAGCTTTGTGATTTGATTTCCAGAGAAAGACAACTCCCGGAGCTTCTTCAATTTCGATAACTGTTTTGGTAAAACTGTCAAATTATTTTGCCTCATTTTCAAAGTCGTAATATTACCCAATGTGAATATGACGTCACTGATTTCACCCATGTTGTTACCATCTGTATTCAATACTTCAATATGTTGCAAGAAGCTTAGACTCTCCGGCAAAACCTTNTTTTTAAATTTCTCTCCATTTTAGCTTCGCCGATAGCCGCTCCTTATATTGCGCCAGTTATGACAACGACAAAATCATACTATTCAATAGCACTTCAGGAATATCATTAACCTTGCCAAGGGAACCTTATAAAAAGAAGTTATGAAGGAAGTATATTTACAAAATTGTAAGCCTAAAAAGGTATGAATATTTATTGTGGATCTTTTACATGAATTTCTTGCTTGAATCAAATTAAGTCAAATTAAAGTTTCTTTTTCTTGGCTGAGGTTTTTGTTCGGAAATGCATACGAAGTAAACTGATAGACTGGATCGTTTTCATCATAATGGTGTCCTAACTCGCCGGATTTCAAAATCGATGCTAGCCTCTTTCGTTCATGTTCATTTGCGCTTTCATCATCATCTTCAGCTTTCAGGCATCCTAACAGTGGCGACATAGTTCTCCTAATTTCTTGCTGTTTCAGTATGCTGTCCATATCAACATTTTCAATCTTCCGAAGAAAACTCTTTAAAGATTCAGGAAGCTTTGTGATTTGATTTCCAGAGAAAGACAACTCCCGGAGCTTCTTCAATTTCGATAACTGTTTTGGTAAAACTGTCAAATTATTTTGCCTCATTTTCAAAGTCGTAATATTACCCAATGTGAATATGACGTCACTGATTTCACCCATGTTGTTACCATCTGTATTCAATACTTCAATATGTTGCAAGAAGCTTAGACTCTCCGGCAAAACCTTAATGTTGTTATAGGCCAGATCTAGAACTCTTATATTCTTCAAGTGTGATATCGAATATGGTAGCATGTTGATTTCGTTATAGCTTATGTCAAGTACTTGTAAGTTGACCAGAGCACAAACTTGAGCTGGAAGGAACTCTAGTTTGTTATTTTGCAAATATAGCTCCTCTAGATTACGTAATCTTGCTAACTCGAAAGGCAAAGCACGGAGAAAATTTCCATTTAGCCTTAAAATTTGTAAATTAACATCTTTGAAGACTCGTTTTGGAATTGTTCGAAGTTCTTTCATACTCATGTCCAGCGAGGGCCTACCATGAAGGTTTACTGTTTCTGGCAATGCAAGATTGTCTTTGGAAGTTGTTCTGTCGGATTTTTTGTCGTCATTGGTCGAGAGATCATATGTGTCTCGTTGGAGGATGTCTGAGAAAAGTTCTCCTGCTTTCCGCAGTTTGTTATTTATGGTGATCATTTTTCCTCCTTGAAATTTCAGTTACTTCTAAATTACCTTCGTTTGTTTTGTAAAATTGATGTTGTCTTTCAAATTCTGGTATTTTCTGCAATATATCGTTAGCTGAATTACTCCTCTTCGAGAACTTTTGGAAGTTACTTAACAGGACGTAATTTTACAAAATCGTTTTTTTTTTTGTTAGGATGACTGTTAGTCGTATTTCGAAATTGCTCACCAATCTTCTTTACAGCCGAGCTGTTTCACAGGCGAGGTATTCCACTGTGATGACGAGCTACCCCCTTTGTCGAGGTATTCTATGATCGAAACCTTTCTTTACTGTAGTATTTTGATTGTCGTTGCAGTTTGCAGTTGAAATGTTTCATTAGCCAAGTGTTTTCCAGTTTCTGGGGTTCCTTGGCGAGGTGTTTCAAATCTCTTTAGATACTTTAGGCAACTGAAGTATTTCACAGCTGAACATACGAGGTATTGTAGCTTGTAGCCCAAATTTGTTCTTTGGTGAGGTGTTTCAAAGCTTTTTAGATACTTTTAGGAAACTGAAGTATTTCACAGCTGAACATACGAGGTATTGTAGCTTGTAGTCAAAATTTGTTCTCGTCTGAGGTATTTCACAGTTGCAAGAAGGCGCGTTTTCAATATTCTCCACAAAACTAGTCAAACTAGTCAACCATGATCATTTCATCAATATAAAGTCAATCCTCTTCCATAAGATAGGAGCTTCACTGTCCTCGTTGATGATCGTAGTTCAATACTTCTTCAGTTTAGTTATATAATATTCAACCGTAAGGTTTTCCTCTCTGAACTCGTCTCTTGTTGGTATTACTGAAATTGACTTCCTCGACTGTTAGTGCCTCCGTTGATCATTGAATTCTCGAGAAATTGTCCTTGTTTACTTCTTTTATGCTGAGCAATATCCCAACAGATTCCTTTGAAAGAAACATGATGTTAAATTCATTCATTCGACAGAGCTAGAAGGTCGAACGCTAATCGCCATGAATCATGGACTCCAGGGGTTCTATATTTTTGCAAAACATTTCGTGGTCTTCAGAGAAATTTCCACGCTGTGGTACTTAAACGGGATCAAATAGTCTCTTATCTTTTAGGGCAAACGTTATATTTTATTTGATGAGATTCAAGTGCCTTATAAGGAGCTATTGCCACCTCAAGTCAATTGCAGGCACTCTGCGATTCGAGACTGTCACTCCCCTCTCACTCAAGTCCTAATTTGGCCTAAGCAGAAGTGTTGATCGGGACTGCAGTAGTCAGGGCCTCCGACGACGGGGGGGGGGGGGCCGGNNTATTGGTGTCGTTGTAGCAGATGGGAGAGATTCCTCTTCAACATGCCTTTCAACGTTCAATCGAAAATGCTCGCATCTAAGTTACATCGCACTCTTTACTCAACCTCCTGCCAAGAAAGCTTCAGAAAAGATCCTCGCAGTTCTTTTGCGTCTACATTCTCCTATTTCAGTCCCTTACAGCACTGGCGCAACCCCTCATGAGTTCATGAGTAAATACGAGTAATGCCTCCCTCTTGTCAGAGGCGTTTTGATCAATGCATTTCAACAACATTGCTGGTAGCCCATTCACAAATGGAATGATGAATTAGGCTTGTATCAATCAACGGGTTATTGCTCAAAGATAAGTGAATTCACCTGTGCTTTCAAATCGAATTGGATCGAAATGATTACGCAAATGTACGTTCGTATTCAGTTACTCAAAATCACAGCTAACGCCTTAAGCAACGTAAAGTGCGGCCTTTCTCCTTATTTGGACAACCCATCGTGCATTCATTTTTGCGCATTGCTTTGGCATGACTGGACACCATGAAAGGCCTAGATTTATTTTTTAAGAGTCATTGGGTGATGCGGAATTTCACTATTGCGTTAAATAAAGCAAAAAATCTCCTTGGTGCGTGCATTGTGACTATGGTTTGTGAAGGAGTGCAAAAAGATAAACAACCTAATGAAATGAGATAACACTTTGATAGTGCAAATATTTCACTATCTTGGCCAGATAAAGCAAGCACTTATTTGATATGTTTTCGTCCAACACTGTTCACAGCAAATCTCCAGATAAGTTTGTTAAAAGAGAAGAAACAAGAGCATAAAGACAATGTTTTGCTTGAGATGATATCGAATATTGATCAGAATAGTGTTTCAAGAGTTTTTCTCGTTCAGATCTTATCTGTTGATTTGCTGCGACCAGTCTCAGACGAAAACATTATTTCTAAGCTGTCTTTTTAACGTTAACCGCACAGCAATTTACGCAAGATAGTGTATACTCTATAGACTACAGTCACTGGCCATAGAATTTCTCGTACGCTAGATTGTATTTAACTGGACATTAAATCAATCTCATAATAATTAAGACTCGGCACAGAGCCAGAAATAATGTTTCATTTGGTGTTAAAAGTTTGGGCTTTGGTCAAATTTCCAAATGGTTTGGATTTCATATTTGGAGAAATTTTAAGCGGTGCTTCATCGAGTATAAATTGCCGGAGAAATATGACTTCTAGTACGCTAAATTGTAATCATCCTTTTTGGTTGCATTTCTTGCTGAAATCCGTTAATTTTTATTGCAATTTTAGCAAAACAAGCCGCACCACAATTTTTACTCAATTTGCAAAGACAAATTGTATTCGAACGCAACATTCGAAAATCGATAATGCAACGTAAGAAAAGGACGTTCGAAGATGAATTCGATGTTTCTATTTGTTTTGCACGTTTCTCTGTATCCTAAAATATGTAAAATACGTCTGCTTTTGATTCAACAATTCATCTCCTCGGAAAAGAATGAAGTATATCATGTTTTCCGATTCTTGGTAAGTTTCTGTGGTTTTTTCGTTGAGTAGTAGACCAGGGATAGTATTTGTTACTTTATTCTTCCATAGGCATAAGTCGAGAAAGACTTGATTAAACAGAGCTGGCCTAAGAAGGCTGCACGAATGATGAAAGAAACTAACTTGTTATTATTTCCCCTCCATAGAACTTGCAACTTTTTCCTTCTATTAGTGTCAATTACCATAAACATACAGCAACTTCTTGATTTTAGACGATCGATTGCCTGATTATTTGACTGTTTCAATTTCGGATAACAAGAGGATTTTAAGATTTTCCAGACATTTTTAGGACCATCCTAGCCTGTAGCCCGAAGTAGGCCTAGTCCTAAATGCTGCTTAGCTTTGGAGACTCTTTCGCCATTTCGTTGAGGCTGTGTGCATTTCAGATGTGCAAGTCTTTTTGGTAAGGTAGAATTCGGTGTGCAGGAAGTTTATTGTCCAAAATTAAATAAACTTAAAGTTGCCATTTGCTATTCTCTCCTTAGCATTTTAGAGAATGAAGACACACCATGATTCATAGCTGAAAATCTTAAGTATTGATGGCTGTAACAAATGCAAGTTGGGTTTGTTTTGTGCTTTGTTGCCTGGCATTCTCTAGGACTGCAGCTGAAAGCCTATGTAAAAGTAAGTATGCTAGCATACATAGGCTCCAAATCGTAATGTGTTTTTACTGCATTTCGTTTGAGAATGGGCCTAAGCAGGGTCATCTTTCACTGTATCATTATGAATCCCTTTTGAGCGAGGTCTAGGCACCGCACCGCAGGCACCGCTGTCAGTCTTGTGATTCTCTGTTATGAACATTGCAAAGCAGGCAACTGCTGAAAAATGAGACACAGATACACTCTTTTTTTTATTATAAGAATATTGTTTATAAGAATATTCAGGCTCAGGATCATCCACTAAGAATATTGTAAGAATATTGGTCAGCCTTAGCTCGCCATATTTGTGTCTCATTTTTCAGCAGTTGCCTGTTTTGCGATGTTCATAACAGAGAATCGCATGACTGACGACATCTCATTTTTTCAAAAAGCATGTTTAAAGCTTTATGATTGTTAAGAACATTCTTATTGCTATAATTGCTTAAGTTTTTCTTTTCTTCGACCCTTTCCTCGTAATAACATGACATTTATTTTAACTATGTTCCCCTGAAACCATATCAGATTTAAAAAAGAAATAAGAATACTTTAAGAATATGTTAAGGTTCAAAACGAAAATTTCATAAGAATATTGAGGCTGGACAAAATTTATAGTATTCTTTATGCAAGCTGAGGCTGTGCAACATTCTTATAGTATTCTCTGAGCCTGAATATTCTTATAAAAACAGAATGTATATTGTTAAATGGTATATTTGCGACTATTATTGTCTTAATATGCAGTGCAGAGGGGCAGTAAACTTTCAGACAGGACTCATTTTTATTGACTCACCTTGTATTTGCTTTATCCATACCAAATACATTATGAAATGGTATTTTCTCCCGTAGAGAGCCCAAGAGCTGGAGTGTTTCCATGCTGTCCTACTGCTCATACGTAGATTNAAATTTCATAAGAATATTGAGGCTGGACAAAATTTATAGTATTCTTTATGCAAGCTGAGGCTGTGCAACATTCTTATAGTATTCTCTGAGCCTGAATATTCTTATAAAAACAGAATGTATATTGTTAAATGGTATATTTGCGACTATTATTGTCTTAATATGCAGTGCAGAGGGGCAGTAAACTTTCAGACAGGACTCATTTTTATTGACTCACCTTGTATTTGCTTTATCCATACCAAATACATTATGAAATGGTATTTTCTCCCGTAGAGAGCCCAAGAGCTGGAGTGTTTCCATGCTGTCCTACTGCTCATACGGTAGATTGCTGCACCAATATCAAATCCTGTGACAAATCACTAAAGACTGGTCGTAGTTTGATACAGTTATATGGCTTCTTGCAGTATAAAGCATTATGTTCCAACCCGATCAATACAACGGCGTGCTTAGCAGGTTTCTACAGAGATGGAAGTGGTAAAGCACAGCCATGCCCTCCAGGTGCGCAATTGCACGCATTTTTTGTAAGAGATCGTTTATTAGAATTTAATTAAGTTCGTTTCAAAAAGATTACACTGATGAATCACCTAAGAGACACTACCTACGAACTACTATTTAACATTTCGAGGGGACGATACCAAGGGGATCAAAAGGTCATGAATACCCCTGGCCTTTACATCAAGAACATGCCACTAAAATATAACTAAATATACTAAATGTTACATAAGAACGATCATTACGGATAAATGCTTGAGCCGGTTTCATGTTGGAGTTGGACGTCATGCTGATGTTAAAAAATGTTTTGATGTTATTTCAAGTGCGATTTCTGTTTATAGTTCTTTTGAAATCTTGCTTGGTACTCTAGAACTCTTTTAGAATTATGTTTACGTTAGAGCATCTAAAATTAAGGAACTCATGAACATTTTTCGTAGCATTAGCAAGGTCCTAAAATTTTAGAAACTTGCTACCAGCCCAAGCTTCACAGGTTGCGTTACAGTTATTTGGCATCTTGACAAATAGTAAGGTTTAACTGCAAATTTTTACTAATACCACATACAAAATGACTATTAGACCTGATCTAAACCAGGTTAAATTTCACCCAATCAAAATCATTCGATTGGTTTGATTGACCAATTAGAGCCATTAGACGGCCCCATTTGACAACCTGGTTTAGTATAAACTGGTTTATCTTTGGGATATAAAATTGAATGGAATTGCCTCGCTTTTCTTTAGAAAGTTGCTTTTGTTGTCTCGATTGTTTGTTATTTTAAACCTAGTTATTTGTTTCATTTTCCACTGCTGTAGGTTTCTTCTGCCCAAAGGATCACCTTTGCATCATCCCATGCCCTCTTGGAGCATATTGCATGCCAGATAAACTTATCACCGTTCCTGTGAGTATATAAGCTGTTTTAGTAACAAAACGAAGTAATTTCCTTCATGTTGGACAACTTGTCCGGTTCGATCGTACAGTTATGGCCTATAAGATCATGAACAGACTCAGCCCAGAAAATCTCTTGAACAAATTTCAACAAAGATCCCAATACTTCAGTTATAACACGCGATTCTGCAGAGATCTTCAGATACCAAGGTATAATCTGGAGTATACCAAAAAATGATTTTCCTATTCAGCTCTTAAGTTCTGGAATGAAATCCCTATAAATATCAGGGAGCTTCCTACCTTGTGCCGATTAAAAAAACAACTAAAAATATTTTTGATTAGCTGAAAGCTACTTAAAACACGACTCCCTAAAAGAACAGCAACGATTAGCCTTCAATATTTTTCATTTGTTTATAGATAATGTTGATTGTTAGAATTGTATATTTTTGTAGTATTAATAGCTGAAGGGATATCGTGTCGAAATAATTTGAAATGAAAAACTGAAATTACTGTAAGGCAGAATTATTAGGAAAATGTGGTCGTGATCTTTGGCCTGTTTTGAAAGCTTCATGAAGGGCCTTTCTCGAGAGAAGCCCTCATAATTTGATAACACAGTGGCCAATTTGAGTCAGGTGAATTTTGAAATCGATTTCAACAAGTCCATCATTAGTAATATGTTTGCCAATGTTGTTGAATGGATATCCAGGGTGTAGTGGCCTTTCAAAGGGGGACAGTTTCTTTTCTCACCCCATATAGAATTCAACGGGAAGGTGGAATCTCTCTTGGCTACCGCGAGTCTGGCAGGTAGAATGTTCTTCCTCATATAAACAGGCCCTAACTGTATTGCAGAGAACCTATTTTTCTCATCGTTTCTTGTATACTTTCTTGCAGAGAGGGTACCAATCAATTTGCAGTCGTCTAGGAAAATGTTGCAAAAGTGTCAAAGGCAGCATTTCTCCTGCGGTCCTACTTGAAAATGGTTCCTACAGCTGCCCTGGTGCCGTTACATCATCGTCATGTCCTGAAAGATATTTTTGCAAAACAGCCACAGAGAAGACGAAATGCCCGGCAGGTCATTACTGCAGAGAGGGCACCACTTTCGCAAAGAAATGTCCGGTATGTATATGTTTCCAGGTCGTAATACCGACATATATGAACCTGAAGGGCATATCACACCCCAGAAATCAGGCACCACTTTCGCAAAGAAATGTCCGGTATGTATATGTTTCCGGGTCGTAATACCGACATATATGAACCCGAAGGGCATATCACGCCCCAGAAATCTCACATTGTTGTACGCAGATCCTTTCGTTTTCATCCGGAATGTCTGAAATCCTTGAGACATCCTTTGTTCTCCTAGAAATTTCTCACGCTTTTGAGGGAGTGATACACTCTTTGCATGAACTATCGCTTCCTAAGCTTAACCCTAGCAAATTCTACAGAAAAGGCGTGTTTATGGCAATGTTTGGTCTTTTTTCAATTTTCTCCAAATATCCCAATAATCACACCATTTTGAAAATGAAAATTATATATTTCGAGATGCTTGGCAAAAGTGATACGGCGAAATTTCAATACTCGGTTTCTTAGCAATTATCTTAATAAATACGCTTTGCAAATACGCTTCTAACTCTGCTTCTAATTAGCCATTAAAGTTACTATCTTACCGATTCTCACTGGCCTAAAGCAGTTGATGTGATGAGAAAATTAATCCTTGTATCGCATCGTATGAGGCAACTGAATAACCGCTGGAAATGTGCGATTAACCAATAGGATTCTTGCATTGCCTCGTTTTTAAACTTCAGTCAAAACTTGATCTAATTTTTTCTTTCAGCCAGCTGTGATATGCGGAGAAGGTGAATCAGCTCCAATGCAGAATGCGATTGGGCCGATAATAACAATTCTGCTCATCTTGTTCCTCATATTCATCTACTCAGTATTTACGAATTTCGGTACTTTGAAGATACTGGCCGATCATTACTGGAGAGCAATCACAGGGGACTTGCATTATAGCGTTAAGGATGGCATTGAGCATTTGATTGTGACCATGGAAGATTTTGCAAGCTGCCGAGAAGCCCAAATCGAGCCAAAAGAATTCACTCTTGATCTTTCTTTCACTGATTTGTCATTGACCCTAAAAGGAGTATGTTTTACTTATTTCTATTCTTCATCTTTTACGTATAATTGGAGAGAAAAGTTCGTGGACACGCAAGATACTTGAATGAAAACATGTGAAGAATTCCTGCACGAGCAATTCTCTGCATGAAGTCAGCGACTTGCTCTGCACAGCTTCCAGAATAACTGACTGTACGAAATTCCCAAAAACGAAGACAAGCGATGGCAAAGGCTCCTGGTCGTTGTTTGCTCTCTTTAAGGGGTCTGATTAAACCAGCATGCCTTGCGTGTGTCATCTTTTGGTGGCCTTTGTTGTCGCCATCTTTATGGCATTCAACCAAGAGATGGCACACACAAGTGATGCTGATTGATACAG
This sequence comes from Aurelia aurita complex sp. Pacific, assembly GCA_004194395.1. Classification (NCBI taxonomy): domain Eukaryota; kingdom Metazoa; phylum Cnidaria; class Scyphozoa; order Semaeostomeae; family Ulmaridae; genus Aurelia; species Aurelia aurita complex sp. Pacific. The sequence goes on from REGL01000175.1 coordinate 197,396, forward strand.
CATAGGTTCCAAATCTTTAAAAAGGCTGGTGTAAAATTGAGTGACCTGTTTCTTGGAACTGAATGACTTCAAAGAAACTTTAGCTATTTGTCTATAATTCTACCGTTGAACTTTTCGGAAATCTTCTATATTTTCAGAATTAGAGTGATTTTCGTTTTTTTTCAAGAATTCGAGAAAAATTTTCAAGAAAACTTAAAACCATCGTAATTTCTAAACTGTTTGACGCAACATGAAATAATTTCGAAGAAAACCATTGTTTATGAATGCCTACAATATTGTATCAAGCAAAAGTCTGTCACTCATCTAGTTTATGATTTAAAAATTTGATGACGTCACATCCTCAAATTAGTGGAAATGTAAGATACGCTGTAATTTCGAAAAATATTCAAAATTTCTGAAAAGCCCAACGGTAGAATTATAGATAAGTATCTAAAGTTTCTTTCAAGCCATTCAATCAGAAGAAATAGGTCATTGAATTTTACACCCACCTTTTTACGCCGAGAAAAAGATTTGGAACATATGCAGATTGATACAGATCCTTTAAGTTTCATTTCTGGATTGCAAAACTGTCATATTTTTACAATTTCTTACGAAGACCGTGTTTTGTTTGCAGACTGACAAACGTGTACTTCAAAGTGTAACTGGTGAAATCCGAAGCAGTGAAGTGACTGCAATCATGGGTCCTAGTGGAGCTGGAAAAACAACTCTCTTAAATGTTGTCAGCGATAAAGCCTTCTATGGGGTAAGTAACTTACGATGTAATAAGTTTGCAATTTCATATTTAATGCAGCATAGGCGTAGAATCTTTATAGGCTGGTTTAAACGGCTATTACATCTTTCTTTTGATTGGATGGCTTGAAGGAGGTGTTGGCTCCTCTATGAATATAATGTGGAAGTCGTCAGTATTTTCGAAATTACAGCGTATTCATACATACGACATGTTAAGTGACTTTGTCACTTAAGTGACTTTGTCAATTTGCGCACGGAATTTAGACTTGGTGTTAACAAAGCCATTACAAAATATAGCGTCGCACTTGGATTTTGAAGTATCTCGTGTTTATTGAAATTAATCAATTCTGCAAGCTTGGAAGCTAGTCAGATCACTCCAAAACTTCAAACAAACGTTGTGTGACGTCATCAAAATTCTAAATCGTAAACCAGAAGAGCGACAGATTTCTGCTTGCCACCATATTGTAGACCTACATAAACCATAATTTTCTTAAAGATTGTACTACTGTTTTTCCTCAATCAAGTTAGGATGTACGTGCCCTGGGTACCAGACTCTATTTTAATCTTTTTTCAAGATTTTCTGTTAATTCTGAATTTTGAAAATAACCAAGATATCAAAATACTGTGCGGTAGAATTACAGGAATATATTTTAGAATTTTTGGAGAACAAAGAAGGTGCTGTTTTTGGGTAATCACTTTTTGGATTTGCTGTGCTATAAATCAGCAATCACGTGACCGATTGGCTAAAACAAAGTCCTAAACTCTAAGTTGAAGCGTATCCTAGGCAACGGTATCATAAATGGGACAATAGAACTTCAGCTCCTCCACAACAGCCACACAATGGGGCACAATTTTTTGGGACACCCTGTAGACATTATATTTTGTTTCAAGGTTATGGAGGGTGAAATGAGAGTTAACGGCATACTCGTCCCTAATCTGAAAAAATTCAAGAAAGTAGTTGGATTTGTGCCTCAAGAAGATACCATGCATCGAACGTTGACTGTGGCAGAAGTTTTAACATACCAAGCAAAGCTACGCCTTCCGCCAGGATTGAGCAACGATGAAATATCTGCCAAAGTTAATCAGGTCAGTGTTCTTTCATTTGCAAATATGGGCACAAACGCTTGATTGGCTGGGAACTCCGCGAAGTTGGCCAATCACAATGTGAAGCAACTAGCAACAACAAGTTAAAGCAAATTTTCTCAATATTTACAATCATTTGCATTACAGTAAAAGCCCGCATAAGAGAATCTCCCATCTGTCCCACCTGCTGTGGGAACTAAGTGGCTGCGTGTCTTTTCCCGCTGTAGATGAGACCGGCAATGTGTTAGTTAGATATTAGTTAGATATTACTTGACAAAAAAAGAAACTTTTGATTAAAAACCTCCAGATTGATCTTTGGCCACAAGACGATTTACGCTAAAGATGGCGGCAAGGAACTGTTTACCAAGACACATTGCGTTCTAATCATGAATCGTTAATGATTCTATTGGAATTCGATTAACAACGCAATGTATCTTGGTAAAAAGTTCCTTACTGCCATTCTTAGCGTAATTGTCTATAGTGCATCCTCTAACTTCAGAACCTAACCTTTTAGCTTCAGAAATTAAAGTTAAGAAATAACAGACATCAAACTAGAATTCTTAATTTACAACAAGAAATCGATCTTGTAATCATCAGTGCTTTTTGCATTATGCTTCAAAACCAGGCAGTTCAAAAAGAGCGCTAATTGGCTAATTTTAAAGCCAATAACGAGATTAGCCACACGTTGGAAAATAATTTGGTCTTTGATCTACTTGCCAGAAAAAGAAATTTAAAGATCGACCATTTAATAGCATTCTAGTGATTTTTCAAACAGGAATACTTTTCATGGGACACCTGGTGAAATGACCCCTCTAAATGAACTTTCCCCCAAATTTTAGACCCTGAAACTGCTGGAGATATCTCACATCAAAAGATCACTTATTGGAGACGAGGTTGGTGAATGTTTGTGTCTATTAGTGCTCAACATAGGCATCAATTTTTAAAATAAAATGTATCAGGTGGGTGAGAAAGAAACTCCACTTGTTTGGTCAGCAATCAATCAAAACCTGTGATTCGATTGCGTTTATTACATTTATGTGTGCAGCTGAGAGAATGCGTGGATAGATATATATGCCTTGGTTGATGTTATTGCTGATGTGGCATCGAATACCAAAATTTGAGGTGTTATATTCCTATTTGATTTTGGGCTTGCGACTTGCACCAGAACTAGGGGTTCATGTGCTGCAAACATTTTCAAGATTGGTCAACAGAGAGCGGATATATTGATTTTTTTCAAAATCGGGCCTAAGCTAGACCTTTGTTTACGTGCATGTCACTGTTTTGATCGCAGTTTACAACTTCCTGTCTCTGGGCTCAGACTTCGCCATTCTTTTTCATTTTAGTCTTATTCTGATCCTCTAACTGTGCGCTTCAAGGCAATGTTAAGCATGTTCAAACATTTTGCCTTTTTATGACCATTTTCATACAATTGCATGATGGTACTTAAATGTTCCGTTATATGTTCCAACATCCATTGTAAAATCAAAACCTAAATAGAAAAAATGAATTTCGCTGTGCTCTTCAAAATGTTTCCAAAATTTGAATCACCTTTTAGTGCGGTTTTACCGAAGGGCTGGTGCCAATTCGTGCCCAAAAAGTTTATATGACTATTTCTATTTCGCAAGTTTTGAATTCGATGCTGTGGATGTCAGTTATTGATTCCGAATACACATAATTTCGCTGTTATATTAGAAAGAGTTTTACATTAAGTTTAGCCGAATAGATTGACAAAGTTGATAGCAATGTGTTGTTCCAGCTGTATATATAAATTGTTCGATTCTGTAATCGAACTAAGCATTTTGATATTAAAAATAGAGAAATCTATTGCGAGAGCAACATTGCTGGGTGGTTTTTCAATAAATGATGGTTCTATTTCTGGTAGTAGCGTTATTGTTTTGGTTCAGTTGCTGTGGTCTTTTTGTTGTAGTTGAGAAATTTACTCACACGTTATATCTACTGATAAGATTACATTTCTGTCCAATAAGAAATCGCGTAGCCTGCTCGACCATAGAAGCAGAAGCCACACAAGACCTCCTTCATCTTGGATTTTTATCACGAGCATTGCAGTGCTACTTTTAGAGCCGTCGTTTGACAGTCAGTCCGTTATATTGTTTTGCTGTTTAACAAAGGGATAAGTAAATTGCTAGATTATTGTCACTACAAAAGATAACAAGTATATGCAAGTATACCTATAATGGTTGCATTTGTTCATGAAGAATTACAGCTTACATTGCTATTGCTTCCAAGAATTATTGGAGAAACCTTTAATAAGAACACTACAAAAAGAAAACAGCTCCTCGAATGAATACTTCACTGAAATACTTAAGTAAGCCAAAAGCAGGCATTCAAGTAAAACTGCTGTATCATTGTGCAAAGAATAACAAGTAGACCCAAGTATATAGGGGTTGTATTTGTTCATGAAAATTATAGATTGCATTGCTTCTAAGAATTCCGAGAGCTACCTCAATCAAGAGCAATGCAGAGAGGAAGCAGCTCCTCGAATTTTTCACTCATATGTGTCATAACTCCCGTAAGAGTCTCCGATCTGCATGAGACATTATTTGCAATATTCCTTGGAATCTTATCTCCACTAACAGTAACTTCAAACTGCCTTTTGATCCTCGCACTTAAGAAAACGAATCAGCTGAATACTTATTCTAACAAATTTATACAAATAATGAGCTCTTGTGACTTGGTAACAGGCCTAATTTTTCAACCGGCCCTTATCGCCATGTTCTTCATGAATGAGAGTAACACAATTTGTTATTTGATTTTCACGATTAACTTCGGGACGATGATTATGTTTAAAACGTCTGCCTTGCTCTCGATTTTGATTTCGATCGATAGGTACCTTCAAGTAACGAAACTCAATCGCTACAATGTTTACATGAATGGAACACGAATGAAGGCATCGATTGGACTTTGTTTTATCTTAGGAGCTTTCCTTTCATGCTTGTATGTATTTCACCAATCGTTTGTTACGCGAGCCGTGATCAGTTTAGCCTTCATTTTACTTATGTGGTTTGTGTTTACACTGTATAGTTTAATTTCGCTCAAGTTACAGAAGCACCTCAATAACAGAATTAATACCAGAAGAAGGCCTGGAGAAAATGCTAACATATCATCTACTCAGAATCAAACCGACCCTGGTCCTAACTCAAGATCGCATCTTTCTGCCGTAAAAACATTGCGAGTGCTTCAAGTGACCATGTTGCTTCTCTATACCCCATTTCTAGTTCTCTCAATACCTTGGAGCTACTACCATCTGTATCTGCCCCAAATTTGGACTGAAGTTTTTAATTGGTCGCATATGCTTCTTGAATGTAATGCTTGGGTGAATGCCTGCATCTTGATTCATGGCAACAGCAGATGTCGTCGATGTGTGTTGTCGTTGATTTGTAACAGCCTGGGCCTGCATACCTTCTGGAATCGTAAGTGTTGCAGCACTTGCAGTTGGCGAAAGAAGGCCAGGGCACCACGAAGAGAGAAAACCCTGATTATATTCTCATGACTTCGATCGGACAAATCGTTAACATCCTTCCTATATTGTCCTATGCGACAATCTAAAAACACTGCCGTTTCAGGTCTTATGCAGCCCTGCAAGGATGAAGTTGAAGTCTCAGTCTGACATTACGATTTTTCAAACACGACTCTGTTGCTGTTAAATCAATCACTCCGAACTGTCGATCAGACAAGTCGTAAACATCTTGTATAGACCTGTGCGACAATCTAAGGCACTGCCTCCTCGTGTCTTATATTGTTTTAAGGATGAGGCTCAAGTCTCAGCCTCACGTTACGATCTTTCAAACACGGCTCTGTAGCTTGAAGCATTCAGTCCTGAACGTCGATCGGACAAATCGTAGACACCTTCTATTGTCGTATACATCAATCTAAAATATCATGTCACCTTCTCGCATTACGATCCTTCAAAAGTGACTCTGTTACCCCTGAAGCATGATCGGACAAATTGTAAACATCGCCTATTTCCGTATACGATAATCAGGGCATTGACCCACGCATTCGACTGGACCAAAATATAAGAGCAATACATAAGCAAGTCTAGAGTGATACCAGGATTCGTCATTTGATCAAATTTGTAATACGCCCAGATTATTGATACAACATGATAGGGGCCGTATAGAATGAGCAAAGCCGCCAGTAAAAGCTGCGTTGTTTTAATCGCCGATAACTGTGCTTTGGAGAATTCCCTCTTGTTTGGACTGCAAGTTTGAAAAGACCGTTGCACGTGATCAGGTTTTGCGTCAAGTTTGAATTTGACTGCTCCGACTTGTGGAATGACAAACAAATCGTTTCCCAACGTCTTCCTCAAGTTGCTTTTCAGCAAACGTAGCTTGCGAAGGATCAGTAGATCCATTATGGCTGTCATAATGAGAATAACATCGGAAGCTGCAGTTTCTAGGATGTGCAGCAAAAATGAAGGGTGTAATGTATTAGCTGATATGAAGCTGAACGCCATTGCGAAAGAGACAAACGTCATAATTTTCATTCTGAAGTCAGTCATGTAACTAGCATAATGATTTAATTTAGTCACATGTACAAAACGATCTAATGTAATGCAGAATAATATGTAACCTGAGAAATGCGCCGGTAGGAATGCCATAAATTCGATGATTTTCTTGAAAATGCATCTCCTGTTTAGTTTGTTGACTGTTATCGCAAGTGCAGCGAATGGCTGGCACGCTAACCCGAGAAACATGTCCGATAAGCTCATTACTAAGATCAACTTATTTGAAACAGTGTCGAATTGTCCGGTCTTTTGATGCGCGTAAATTAAAACGCCGTTACATACAACTGTTATCGGACAGAGGATAGCATGGGTGATGCCGATTATGAGTCGTTGTGGCTGTGGTATGTTGAAACCATAGTAGGACACGCAAGTAGCAGTATTGTTAAATGTGTATGTGTTGTTCGACATCTTTTGTAAATTTGTTGTTACTATTTGTGTGATGGAGCTGCCGCTCCTTTCTAATTCAGTATGACATATAACGATTATGGAGCTGTTCTTTGTTTGTTGTTCCACTTTTGTAAAGCTGTTGTGACTATTTGTGTCATGGAGCTGCGGCTTGTTTCTGGTTCAGTATGACATATAAGGATTATGGAGCTGTTCTATATGTGGTGTTTGACGTTATTTTTATTTGGTTGTTGAAATTGTTTGTGTCATGAAGCTGCGACTTGTTTCTTGTTCAGTATCACACAGAACGATTATTGAGCTTTTATGGAGTTCCTTTCTTTTGAATAATTGCAGTATTTTGGAATTTAAATGGGCCTAAATTCTTCATAAGAACATTTATGCAATAGAACTGAAGTTTTCTCCTTCTCTGGGTCACCGTTAGCTCCTCTTTGTCTTCTTAGCTTAGGCGACAACGTTTCCTAGAAGCCTTTTAAAGCCTGCTTAAAAGCCTTTGAAGCTTTCTTCTTCTGGCCAACTCCTAGTTGCACGGATCGATTATTGATTGTTGCAATTTCAAATGCCAGCTTTGTTGCTCAAAGACAACTCGTCGTTTTGCTATATCTTTCGGATCTTTCCCGTTGTTGTCATACCTTCCTGAATGAATTCAAAAATCTTGTTTCTTACGATGCTCTGTAAATTTTAAAATGTAATTTGTTGCTTCTTCTTCAACGCTAGTTCTTAATAATTCTGCTTCAAGTCTTCTTTAACCGCAGTTTTCCAGTTCTAATGCAACTCTTCGCCTTGCAATCTATCGTTGCGAACATGAGCTTTCACTGCCGTTAGTTCAATTGGCATTCTTTGACGAAAAGGTCTAAATGCCTGACCAACTTAAAAAGTTTCTTTACTCATCTTACAAAGTTATTTCTAATTCATTTGGATCCATTTGCTGCCAGGAAGGATTGTTCTTGATAAGCCTACAAGAAAAAGTTCATCATTTCTGCTTCTGGTAAATTGTTTTCGCATTTGTGATTCCCAGTCAAAGGAAGAGCTGGCTTCTTAGTGCTGGATCTCGTTTCGCAAAATTGTCAAATTTCATTTGCACAGCTGCTTAAATATTCACAAAAGTAATATTTAACTGCACTTTATTGTCTGAATATCCTAATATATCGTCACTTCACCTGCCTCACACTATCAGCTTGATAGCTAGGCTCTCTGAAGAGCTTGTTTGTCCTTGCGAATAAACGAAATGCACAAGTCGCCAGATTTTGATATCTGTGAAAATTCACGAGCTTATATACAACACAACGTTTTGTATAAATATATTGTCATCCCGTTTTGTTTTGTAAAATCTCATCTTCTAGATACGCTTAAAATTGTTTTGTATAATGCACTTTGTGTTACGAATGAAAACATGTTTTCAAATAAAACGAGAGGTTTCGTTTCTTCGAGTTAATTGATATGAAGTCTTGCTCGTCCTTTCGCATTAATTTTCTTCAATATTTTAGGTTTTTTGCATCTCCTTGTGCGTTTATTTTTTCGTGCATTTCATATTCCGAGAACAAGGGCCTCTGCTATTTATCATATATATCAATGACCTTCATCTACATATGAAACATTGTGACGTTAATATGTATGCTGACGACACAAGCCTTATGCTTGCGTCGGATTCAGTTACACATATTAACGATTGCGTCAACGATGACTTGGGTAACTTGAAATCTTGGCTACAAGGTAATAAATTGTCCCTTAATGTTGCTAAAACACAAAGTCTTGTTGTTGGCAGCAGAAAGCGACTGAAAGATATAAGTGATGATAGAGTAGCAAAGCCCACTTTCATGGTGGGTGAGGAGAATGTTGCCCTCGTAGAAAATATAAAATACCTTGGGGTAATTGTTGATAAACATTTGAGCTGGGACGAGCAAATTTCAGCAGTGACGAAAAAGGTTTCACGAGGATTAGGGATGCTA
>REGL01000175.1:255426-269106 GCA_004194395.1 Aurelia aurita complex sp. Pacific
GAAATTTGTTGATATCTTGATTTGTTTTCAAAATGACGGCAATTTAATGATTTTTGAAAAAATTGATGGAAACTTTTGAAAACATATAAATCATCGTAGATCCTAAACCAGAGGAGGACAAATCATATAACTTCCAAGAAAACCATAGTTTATGAAGGCCTACGTCATAGCCTCAAATTTAGTAAATGCCGCCAAACTAATCAAGATATCAACAAATTGCCACGGCAGATTTACAGTAAAAAACGCTAAGTTCCTTCGAAGCCATTTAATTCGAGGGAAACCGTAATAGAATTTTACACCGACCTTTTTAAAGATTTGAGCCCTATGCTGCTTTCGAAAATTCATAGCACTAAAAGTACTTGACGGATATGAATGGTTCAAATTCTAGTTAAAAGCCGAATGACCAAACTATTTTTGTGATTTTCTGTGTGTTTTTATGAGCACTGAAAACATAGGTAAATTCGACTTTAATATCGAGCAGAATTTGATTCATTTCAATCCATCACGTACTCTTGGTCCTATGAATTTTCAAAAGTGGGAAATTTTTTCTTTCAAGCATTGAATGCAAACATTTCGCCTTTTTAAAATTCTTTTGCATCATTGACAAAACAAATCAAAGAGAGCCAGGCGTGCATAACGTTCCAACCTGCCTGGGAGCGGTAGAAATTCTCCAAAAACCTGCCGGCATATCAATTTTGTACAGCTAGGGTAGAGAACCCTATTAACAGAACCAGTAACAATGCAGGTATCAAACAGTATGTCTTTACACATGGAGCAACGAAACGATTAATCATATATTCAACAGCAGAACATGAGCAATTTGTACCATGTTTGCTATTATTCATCATCTTACTGCAATTACATTTCATCAAAAACTATTTTAGAAAAATTGCCTGCAAAATATTGCTTTGGAAAAAGCTGCCTGGGAACTTTGTTCCCACGTTCCCAGAGAGCATTTCATCATTGGTTTAATAATAGATTATTGGTGATTTTTCAACCAGACGTACTTTTAGGAACACCTGGCAGATGGACAAAAACACCTCTTTCGCTGATGAGTTTATATGTCTGCCGAAGAACTTTCAAACGGGTATCATTTGAAATATCTCAAGGAGAGGAATATGAAAATTGAGAGGAATTTGTGCTTTGATCTAAAGAATGGGGGACTTTGCCCACTAGAAATTCTAGCAGCTCGTACAGGCATCAAGTTTCCATCATCTGAATGTCTCAAATTAGATGCAAGAAGAGATTTACGACAAGAAAACAAAATCTGCCGCAAATTCTAAATTGAATAAAGAAAATTGACATACCAATTATTCTTTCAACTATTTTGTATTCTTCCAAAATTTCGTCGTGTAGCTCTTGTTGGTATTCGAAGTACTCCACATCTTCTGGCGTGACGAGTTTTTTCCTGTTGCAGGAAACAAATCAGTTAATGATAATGAAAATATGGCCCTTGAAAATAACGTTAAAACTGCACCGAATCTTCCTGAATATTGATCATTTTATATTCTTTACACATGGTAACCCCGTCAGCAAAGGCTGCTTTTGAGGGGGCCGTGACAAAAATTTACAATTTACAATCTAATATCTGAACACAAAAACACATAACCTGGTTACTAAAATGTAATACCGGGTGAGCCAGAAAAAAGTTCCCACTAATGAAAATTCGTAGCACCACAAGTACTTCATGAATTTGAACGATTCCAATTCTAGTTAAAAGCCAAATAATCAAAGTGTTTTGTTGATTTTTCTCGTCTTCTTACGAGCACTGCAAATATAGGTAAATTCAACTTTACAAAAAAATTCATGTTTTCAAAATGACTGAAAAAGGGCCTAAAACACTTGATCGAATCGTTAGGACTCTCCTCACACAGAACAATACACACGGGCGTTTCACCTCTCTCAAGAGTTATAAGACATAGATTCTCAAACAGAAACTAATGATTTTCAATCCCATGGCAATAAATGTGCAGACGATAGCTCTCATCAATGAGAAATTGCATTTTCTCTATCGTTGTGAGCGAGGAGTCCTTTATGATTTGATCAAGTATTTTAGGCCTTTCCAGTCATTTGGAACCACAAAGTTTTTGTAAACTTGAATTTACCAATTTTTCCAGTGCTCGAAAGAAGACGAGAAAAATCACAAAAATACTTCGATCTTTTGGCTGTCAAACAAATATTGATTCATTCCAATCCATCCAGTACTTTTGATGCTATGAATTTTCAAAAGTGCAAACTTTTTTCTGGTTCACCAGGTAGATATAAAATATTACAAAACAAAAATACATAACCTGGTTACTAAAATGTAATAGAAATAAAATATTATTAAACAATTACTTAATTGACACTTTGAGATTTTTAGCAGCATCTATTGAATTCGACACGGCCAAAATACGATGTCTAAACTAGATCTTAGGCAAGGTGAACGACGTTGGGGTTTATTTTATCAGTACAAGAAAACGCGAAGACAAAGAGGCAAGCAATCAATGTTTTCCAATTGAGCAACGTCGAGAACATTGCCTCACAAGCAGTATCAAGCACAATCTGCTGGGCCATCTTTTCGAAAAAAGTTAAAAAATGTTTCCTGTTTGTAACAAGCAATAAATGTTCGTCAAGCAAATCTTCTCGACGAGCTAAACGGACAGACAGTTTGCTTTACAAGCAAACCTTGGAAACCTTGGCAAACACTATTTGCTCGTTTGGCCAGGGTTTGAGAAATGTCCTTTTACCCGGTGGGGAGGTAACTGCGATATATACCTTTGCAGGATGTGCCATTTTGGGGTGCTTTTTCAGGCAGAAAATAAATTGTTGGGCGCCATTTTTGCGATGATGATAAATAGCCAGAAATTTTAGGGTGTCATTTTAAATTTTGGGGTATCATTTTAAAACTATTTAGGGTATCAAATTCGAGCCAATTTCCTAAACTTGGTTAGTCAATATCTTGGGCTTTTATCACAATCTTAGCGTTTGTATTTTGAATGGCTCTCAAATTTTGTGATGTGGTTTTCGAAAAATCAATTTATTTTAGAGTGTGATTTCCCAAGTCAAAATGGGACACCCCTGTCATCTGCGTACTGAAGTTAACCCCACACCCAGCCATTCTTTCATTCTTTGCTTGATAACGGGCTATGCTCGAAACATCGTGCTTATTTCCATGTGCATCACAGCGCTTATATTTTACTTATTTACTTGTTTATCTTCTTCCTATCCACTTACCAATTACTGATCTCAGTCATTCTCTTGATATAATTTGCAAGTTTCTTCATCCCCTTCACTCTCTGCTCCGTCAATGACTTCTCAGTTTCCCAGGTATTGTGGATGTGTGCCCAGTTTTTCCATTTGATTAAAAACTGTAGCTCGGTTTCCTCTGTTTTAGGATCTGGCAAACCTTTTGCAAGGAGGTCCTTCGCCTCTGGGGCATACATAGTTGTTATTGCACCGATCACTAAAAGGAAAAAATCAATCATCGCGTTATCGGGTGGTATAAATTAAGCATTCAATAAAAGGTTCGTCTGATTCTGGCTACANTAACGTTTCGTGTTTTTAGATATTGGCCATGGGGTAGTCATAGTCTTTCGCTCCCCACAGTATCGTACTTGTAGTGTCGTATAGTAATTAGAATTAGGTATAGTAGAATGTAAAGTATCTTGTAAAATTTAATATTTGAATAAAAAAAAAACAAAAAAAAAAATTCTAGTTAAAAGCCGAATGCCCAAACTATTATTGTGATTTTCTATGTGTTTTTATGAGCACTGAAAACATAGGTAAATTCGACTTTACTATCAAGCAGAATTTGATTCATTTCAATCCATCACGTACTCTTGGTGCTATGAATTTTCAAAAGTGGGAACTCTTTTCTTTTAAGCACTGAATGCAAACATTTCGCCTTTTTAAAATTATTTTGCAAAACAAATCAAATAGAGCATTTCATCATTGGTTTAATAATAGATTATTGGTAATTTTTTTTAACCACACGTACTTTTTGGAACACCTGGTAGATGGACAAAAACACCTCTTTTGCTGATGAGTTTATATTTCTGCCGCAGATCTTTCAAACGAGTATCATTTGAAATATCTCAAAGAGAGGAATATGAAAATTGAGAGGAATTTGTGCTTTGATCTAAAGAATGGGGGACTTTGCCCACTAGAAACTCTAGCAGCTCGTACAGGCATCAAGTTTCCATCATCTGAATGTCTCAAATTAGATGCAAGAAGAGATTTACGACAAGAAAACAAAATCTGCCGCAAATTCTAAATTGAATAAAGATAATTAACATACCAATTATTCTTTCAACTATTTTGTATTCTTCCAAAATTTCGTCGTGTAGCTCTTGTTGGTATTCGAAGTACTCCACATCTTCTGGCGTGACGAGTTTTTTCCTGTTGCAGGAAAAAAATCAGTTAATGATAATGAAAATATGGCCCTTGAAAAGAAAGTTAAAACTGCACCGAATCTTCGTGATTATTTTATCATTTTATATTCTTTACACATGGTAACCCCGTCAGCAAAGGCTGCTTTTCAGAGGGTCGTGACAAAAATTTACAATTTACAATCTAATATCTTAAAACAAAAATACATAACCTGGTTACTAAAATGTAATAGATATGCAATATTATTAAACAATTATTTAATTGACACTTTGAAATTTTTAGCAGCATCTATTGAATTCGACACGGCAAAAATACGATGTTTAAACTAGATCTTAGGTAAGGTGAACGACGTTACTTTGATAATCGAGGGGGGTTGATTTTATCAGTACAAGAAAGCGCAAAGACAAAGAGGTAAGCAATCAATGTTTTCCAATTGAGCCACGTCGAGAATGTTGCTTCACAAGCAGTATCAAGCACAATCTGCTAGGCAATCTTTTCGAAAAAGTTCAAAAATGTTTCCTGTTTGTAACAAGCAATAAATGTTCGTCAAGCAAATCGAGCTAAACGGACAGACAGTTTGCTTTACAAGCAAACCTTGGAAACCTTGGCAAACACTATTTGCTCGTTTGGCCAGGGTTTGAGAAATGTCCTTTTACCCGGTGGGGAGGTAACTGCGATATATACCTTTGCAGGATGTGCCATTTTGGGGTGCTTTTTCTGGCAGAAAATAAATTGTTGGGTGCCATTTGTGCGATGATGACAAATAGCCACAAATTTTAGGTTGTCATTTTGGTATGATCTTAAAATTTGGGGTATCATTTTAAAACTATTTAGGGTATAAAATTTGAGCCAATTTCATAAAATTGGTTAATCAATATTTTGGGCTTTTTTATCATAATCTTAGCGTTTGTATTTTGAATGGCTCTCAAATTTTGTGATGTGGTTTTCGAAAAATCAATCTATTTTAGAGTGTGATTTCCCAAGTCAAAATGGGACACCCCTGCCATCTGCGTACTGAAGTTAACCCCACACCCAGCCTTTCTTTCTATCTTGGCTTGATAACGGGCTATGCTCGAAACGTCGTGCTTATTTCCATTCGCATCACAGTACTTATATTTTACTTATTTACTTGTTTATCTTCTTTCTATCCACTTACCAATTACTGATTTCAGTCATTCTCTTGATATAATTTGCAAGTTTCTTCATCCCCTTCACTCTCTGCTCCGTCAATGACTTCTCAGTTTCCCAGGTATTGTGGATATGTGCCCAGTTTTTCCATTTGATTAAAAACTGTAGCTCGGTTTCCTCTGTTTTAGGATCTGGCAAACCTTTTGCAAGGAGATCCTTCGCCTCTGGGGCATACATAGTTGTTATAGCACCGATCACTACAAGGAAACAATCAATCATCGCGTTATCGGGTGGTATAAATTAAGCATTCAATGAAAGGTTCGTCTGATTCTGGCTACAGAAAGTCTCGATGTTTTCTGTGACGATGAAGACCACAGCACCTGCTTTCCTTGTTGGCAATGGCGGCGCCACGAGGGATGGGGGGGGGATGCCACCCCCCAGATTTCAAAAGACGGCAAAATTGTCAAAGATAAATGATATGAAATTAGTTGGGTATACCTTAGGTTGAAAAATTACGTCAGAATCCTCCCCCGTCTTTCAAATTTTGTAAAGCTGGCGCCGCCACTGCTTACTGGTTGGGGTTTCAAGATTTGTATGACATGTAACTTTTGAATCATTGTTTGGGATACTATCAGTGAAAGTCTTAAGGATTTTCTCCAGAAGAGCTAGACCCCCGTTTAAGATCTTTGGATTCTGCGTAGTAGCGATTTCAGGGTCATGTCCTTCATTCTTCCTTTATAAATTTGCGCATGCCCCAAAGATCTTCGCCCATTCCATTCATCAGCGAGCCAATCAGAGTTAACGTCTTTTCCATTGTGATTTACAAAAGGGGGAGTTCGCAGTATCCAGAACAAATCAGGATAAATTTTCACTGAAAGGGAATAGACACAGCTATATTGAGTAGTCACTATAAATAGGCTAAAGAAAATGCCATATTCCCATTTACTGTATGAGAAAAAGCTCCCGTTTTCATCAAATGCCACTCAAATGCCCGTGGGCCGGGGAAAAATTTACGGTCAAATGCCCGGGGGCCGGGAATATTTTTGAAGCAAATGCCCGGGGGTGTCCCGGGGGATGGTCAGGGCAGGAATTGAACGAGATCTTACGTAGGCATGATAGTTATAATTCCGTCTTCTCTTTACTCGATTTGATCAAGAAAATGCATGCTTGCGTATAAACTTAAAAAAAGGTCAAAGGTGACAAAACTCAATTTTGATGATGTTTCCAATTGCTAACATTGCATATAGAATGTATGATGGCACAAATTTATACCTCCTGGTCTTCCAAATCTATGAGTGAGCACTTTTTCGATTGTTTCTGCATCATCTGGTATGTCAGAAACCACAGGGTTTGTTGTTTCAATGACATCATCTTCATCTGTTGCTGCGTCACTGTGTTCTTTGTAACTGCAAGTTGGAATGTTTTTCATTATACCAAGTGTCCCAAAATGATGACCGGGTGTCCCAAAATGATGTATTATCGTTTGATTGCTTACATGTCCATAACCAATGAACAAATTTTCAAAAACTTTGTTTTATTTGATTGCCTCAAGGCTAAATTGTATTCGAAGATGTTGGTTTTGGCTTTACCACGATGTTTTCATGTCAAAAAGGAGATTGATAAACCTGCTCAAATGCAAGCCTTGGATGGCATGCGAAAGAAACGGCCTATTTTTCCAGTCAACATTTTAGATGCGATACAAAAGGCTGAACTCGCATTCGTATTCTCTAAATCACCCACCCATCTGAATTCAGTATCAACTGAATTCGTATCAACTGAATTCGTATTCTCTGAACGACATATAAGTTGAGCCTTTAGTATCACATCTATAATGTTGGCTGGAAAAGTAGGCCGTTTCTTTTTCATGCCATGTAAGGCTTGAATTTGAGCAGGTTTATCGATCTTCTTTTCGACTAAAAACATTCGCGTAAAACCAAAACCAACATCGTCGAATACAATTTAGCCTTTTGGCAATCGGATAAAATTAATTTTTTTTAAATTGTTTGATTTGGTATGGACATATCAGCAATCAAACGATAATACATCATTTTGGGACACCCGGTATATAAACGATCGTTGACTTTCTCTCAATTCTAATCAAACGAAGTATCGTGAAATATGCAGCACAGAAGATTTGCAAGATCGAATTGAAGGTTTATGATAGAAAACTGGTACTCATTCATGTTGGCAAAAGAGTTGATTGAAATCTTATACAGCGATGCACTACGTTGTCAAAACATTAAGATAATGGACTGCCAGCGATTTCACGTCGAAGACTAGGAGCTTACAAGCTATGAATTTGAAAATAATTCCTTGCAATCAGCAACTTGTTTGAACTCAGGCAGCTCTCAATGACATCAAAATTTCACTGGAGCGTCGCAGTGTCTTGCAGAATTTTATAGGAAATATGTCAAAATGCAATAGGTCAGATTTTTTCCGTTGCTTTGCTACCCAGCAATCTGTCCAAAAAACCTTGAAACAGAAATTTTCATATCATGACAGTACTGTTCAGTTAGACACCTTTCATCGATCCTTTGGTGTCAAATCAGATGGCTTAAGATTCAGCCAGTGCCACATACTGCTGTGTTTACTTCGTGAAAGTCAAATGTTATTTAATTTGAACAAAAACTTTCTATATGGTCTAAGGGCCTGTTTATACGAGGGAAAACATCTCACCTACCAGACCAGGGGCTGACAGGTAAGGTAAATTTCAGCCACTGTATATATGAGATTTTTTACCTCGCCTGTCAGCCCAGGGGCTGAGAGGCAAGGTGGTGTAAAGTCTCCCTTCTGTGAAATCAGAACGAATTAACCAATAGGAATCAACAAAGAAAGCCAATACACATCACCATACCGGTAGTGTTTCGTTTATATGGAAAAATTTCACCTCACCCAGGTGAGATTCCACCTCTGGTAAGGTGGGACCTCACTATACCGGTAGTGTTGCGTCTGTCACATAAACACGAAATGAAGAAACAATGGGATTCTATTGAAGGTGGAATCTCGCCTGTCAGCCCCGGGTCTGGGAGGTGAGGTGTTTTCCTCACAAAAACAGGCCCTGAGACATTCATCATAATGGACCAACCTGACTTTAGCAGCAGCTCCCCTTTTTGCTGCTTGTCTTCTTTCTTTCTCTTCTTCAGAAGACATCTTGCTAAAATCAGCAGCTGAGCTTGAAGATCGTTTCTTTCTTGATCTTGACTTGCTAGCACCGATTCGTTTCCTTGGTGCAGGTTTGAAGCGTTGTTTTTGTCCATAGTCACTGCTGGATTCACTGTCACTGCCACTGCTCAATGTTGGCCAACTACTGCAGAAGAAAGAGAATAACAACTATAGCATAGGTGAAAAAAATTGCACAATAGCTGATAAACATGGGGCTCAAATCTTTAAAAGGGTCGGTGTAAAAATATATTGCAGTTTTCTTTGAAATAAATGGCTTGGAAGGAACTTAAGAGTTTTTGTTGTAAATCTGCCGTAGCAATTTATAGATATCTTGATTAGTTTCAATATGGCGGCATTTATTAAATTTGAGGCTATGAAGTCGTGAAATTTCTGAATTCTAAACAAGAAAAGCTACAGATTTCTGCTTGCCACCATCCTGTAGACCTCCATAAACTATGGTTTTCTTGAAGGTTATGTAATGTTTCCTCTATTAGTATAGGATTTACGATGATTTAAAATTTTTCAAAATTTTCCATCAATTTTTTCAAAAATAATCAAATTGCCGCCATTTTGAAAAAAATCAAGATATCAAAAATTTCCACGGCAGATTTACAGCAAAGTACCATAAGTTCCTTTCAAGCCATCCAATTCAAAGAAAAATATATTAGAATTTTACACCGAATTTTTAAAAGATTTTAGCCCTATAATTAGCTGATACATTTTCGTTTGATTTAATGGCTCGAAAGGACTCCATGTACTTTTCAATAATTCTTTTCCAAAGATTTTTGACGCCTTATGATTCTTTTCAGAATTACCGTTATTTTATTGAAAGAATTCATAGAGAGTTTTGAACAACATTAAAATCACCGTAAATACTAAACTAACAGAGAAAAAACGTACAAACTTAGGAAAATGATCACTTTTCAACAGCAATCAGGAAAGCAGGGTTGCCTTACAAAAGTTAGTTCAGACTGACTCTAGCCTGTTAGCCAGACCCAATTTCAAAGGAAATAGTGGTCTCTTCAATACCGCCAGAAACCTTGTTCAAACCTCGTTTGTTGGCTCTTTGTTTTCAGGATAATATTTTGAGCTGCGAGATAATTATGCGCATACATTTTCCACAAAACTTGGAAAACAGCCCTGTTGAAAACGAGGCTCTGAACACGATTTGAATCAATATTTAACAGACCACTATTTGCTTTGAAATTGGGTCTGGTTAACAGGCAAGAATAAATTAGGCATACTCTGAACTGAGTCTTGTTCTTTTGCTCTTTTTCTTTCTTCGAGATCTTCTTGATCTTGGTTCAGAGTCACTATCACTATGCTCCTAAAAGAAAATTAACTCAATCAACTTGAAAGCCATTTTATTCAAAAGTTTAATAGTACTTATTTAAAGATCTTACATTCAAGTATCATGGTAGATCTATATTCAATCGACACTAAACATGTTTATATCATGATAATCGTCCTACCAAAAGTATGAAAAATGTATCACACATTTGGGAGGCAATTTGATTATTTTAACTCTATGCAACCTAGGGGGAGCTGAATCAGAATGCCCCCAACAGCTTTCCGCTGTGTATCTGTACTAACTGCACTGACCACTCTGCAACTTTCAGCATAGGTTACAAATCTTTAAAAATGTTGGTGTAAATTCTACAACCCATTTCTTTGAACCGAATGGCTTGAAAGAAAATTTAGATACTTTGAATTCTACCGTTGGACTTTCCAGAACTCTTCAACATTGTTCAAATTACAGCATATTTCATATTTTAACTTATTCAAAGATGTGACGTCATCGAATTTCTAAATCGTAACCCAGAAGAGAACAGACTTTTTCTTGATACGATATTGTAAGCATTCATAAACTATGGTTTTCTTAGAAACAATTCTCTGTTTTCTCAAAAAGTTTAGAAATTAGGTTGGTTTTAAGATTATTTCGAAAGTTTTCTTCAACTCTTAGAAAAAAGAAGAAAAATCCTCCAATTTTGAAAAACTGAAAACTTCTGAAGAGTAAGAGTCCAATGGTAGAAGGTTTTCAAAGATTTGGAACCTATGTTGTAATTTGGAACCTATATCTATTATCTTTCTCAAAAAATTTTTGTCAAGAAAAATGACAATTTCATTCCAGAGGGTAAATAAACACAAAATTAATTTTCAAAAGATGTCAACAACAAATTTTGAATATACCTCTTATGGGTATGACACATACGGGGAAGTTGAGAAAATGATGAGCATGCATTCACTGTGTTGACTGTTAGATGAATAAACCTAATGTCACGAGCAGGTCATGTGACAAGACTAAAAATGATTTCATTTTTGGGTTTAGCTCACGATACACTATACGCATACACATGGGTGGCAAAAAAGAACGAAACCGACAATGTGATTTTATGTATTCGTTCAAGGCTTCTAATCTGATCCTTTTATTAGCACTCGCACAAGCAAGCAGTCATCAATTTGAAGCCATAACCATCATTCAGTTCAATGCAGAAAACTGAGACTNAAAAGAAGAAAAATCCTCCAATTTTGAAAAACTGAAAACTTCTGAAGAGTAAGAGTCCAATGGTAGAATTATAGCAAAGTTTCTTCGAAGACATTCAGTGCAAAGAAATAGGTCATAGAAGTTTACACCGACATTTTCAAAGATTTGGAACCTATGTTGTAATTTGGAACCTATATCTATTATCTTTCTCAAAAAATTTTTGTCAAGAAAAATGACAATTTCATTCCAGAGGGTAAATAAACACAAAATTAATTTTCAAAAGATGTCAACAACAAATTTTGAATATACCTCTTATGACACATACGGGGAAGTTGAGAAAATGATGAGCATGCATTCACTGTGTTGACTGTTAGATGAATAAACCTAATGTCACGAGCAGGTCATGTGACAAGACTAAAAATGATTTCATTTTTGGGTTTAGCTCACGATACACTATACGCATACACATGGGTGGCAAAAAAGAACGAAACCGACAATGTGATTTTATGTATTCGTTCAAGGCTTCTAATCTGATCCTTTTATTAGCACTCACACAAGCAAGCAGTCATCAATTTGAAGCAATAACCATCATTCAGTTCAATGCAGAAAACTGAGACTCATGCAATCAGTCTAACAGGGGGGCTGAATCAGCCCCCTGCCCCAAGTTTTTCTGGAGCATCAAATACCCCAGGCTTGATAAGCTACTTTTAAACTACAAAGTTTGTAATCAATAGTCAAAGTGTTGACATAAAGCAAAACTGTGCAACCCATCCTCTCTGCGTGGCGCTGTGTGTATTGAATGTGTTTAGGCTAAACACAACATATCAAATGGCGATTTTGCACAGAGACTAGTAATCCAAAGTATCTGCGACAATCTCAATAATCAAAGCTTTGGTGGAGGATTTGTTTTATTTCTTTAACGCCAAATATTTGAAAGTTTTAATGGATATCAAAAGTTCCATCATATTTCATAGATATAGAAAAGAAAACACTGCAATGAAACTTATGTAGAAGCTGCGATGAAACTGGCCGCCATTAAAAACCCAAGGACTTAGTCACGTGCCCGGGTTGTCCCGTACTCCGATTGTTTACAAAAATCTCGTGCAGCCCCTTAAGGAGAACTACTTCCCCTTATTAACAATTTCCCTAAAGAACCTCTTCTTACAGTCTACTGTACACAATTCATCCTTGATTTACTTTGAGAATTATGAAACTGAAATACTGGATTTTGGTGAGTGGTTTGAAGCATATAATCAAAAAACTAATTTGATATAGGGTACAGGAAATTTCCTACAGGGTTTCAACCAAATTTGCTTGGGGAGATCACAAACACTAGCAATATGGGGGTAATTTGAGTAAGTTCAGAATTCAATTCATGCACAGTAGGTAGTGAAATCTATACTTTTAGGAGTTGTTTAAGTTGTGTTGAAGAATCATTGGATACTTGGGGTATGATTGTCATATTTGAGCAAATCAATATTGAAATCTATAGTACTTTTTAGTACTTCAATTCAATTTCTAGCAAATAGACCCAAATTACGCCATCTTACCCTAACATAAATCTTCCATGACTAGATCAGAGATAATGAATGTTAGCCGTTGTCGATGTGCATACTCACGCAAAATTATCAGACAAACCTTCTGCTTTATTTCAAGCCTCTCTGGTTCCTTTCTGGCTCGTGTAGATCTTCGTATTCCGTAGATTTCCGGGTCCCTTTCCCAAAACTACAAAAGATGTGATTACAATAAAAAATAACAAAGGTACCGGATGTCCCAACAAAAGGAACTCCAGTTTGAACAATTTTTGATCTCTTCTGTCAATGATAAAAATTATTCAAGGATGGTAAAATGTTTTTGTTTTCATTGCTTAAACTGTATGAAATAATGAACTGAAAAACCTCATTCTGGGCAATACTCTTGAAGCAAATCGCTTATCTTACCAAAGAGTAATCATAGTGAGATTTTTCATTTTCCTTTAATTCTGCAACAACAGTTTGTCATGTGTTTCTGTCTGACGTTTGTGACCAACTAGAACCTTATATAGATCTGGTAATCATCAGTGCTTTTTGCAAAATGCTTCAAAATCAAACTGCCCTAAAAAAGAGCCAACTTTACTCAGCATAGGTTCCAAATCTTTATCTCAGCATAAAAAGGTGGGTGTAAAATTTAATGAACTATTTCTTCTGATTGAATGGCTTGAAAGAAACTTTAGCTACTTATCTATAATTCTACCGTTGGACTTTTCGGAAATTTTGAATATTTTTGGAAATTACAGCGTATCTTACATTTCAACTCATTTGAGGATGTGACGTCATCAAATTTCAAAATCATAAACCAGATGAGTGAGAGACTTTTGCTTGTTAAGGTTTTTTTGAAAATTTTTCTTGGAGTCTTAAAAAAGAAGAAAAACACTCTAATTCTGAAAATATTGAAGATTTCAGAAAATTCCAACGGTAGAATTATAGAGAATTAGCTAAAGTTGCTTTGAAGTCATTCAGTTCAAAGAAATAGGTCACTCAATTTTACACCAGCCT
>REGL01000175.1:270942-283396 GCA_004194395.1 Aurelia aurita complex sp. Pacific
CCTCCTTCTTGCTTGTTGTCACTATCCGATCCACTGCCTGATTCACTGTAGCATAAAATATAAGAAATAAAAGTGGGAATATAACGTATGCAACAATAAAAAGTTGAGACATTTGAAAATTCCTTGCACCTTGAATAATGAATCAATTTGAATAAATCAAATATTCCTTACAAAAACATTTTTACAATTTTTGTGCGTTTTACAGGTAAATTTGACTTTACAAAGGTTCTTTGTTTGCAAAATGCCCTAAGAAGGGGCTACAACATTTTATCAAATCATAAAGAACATCATGCTAAAAATATTCATTGCCATCGGATCAAAACATTTTATTTGAAATTTATTTCTTCTTTTAACTCTCAAGAGAGATTAAATTCCTTTGCATGTTCTTTGTGAGAGATTCTAACATGAATTGATCCATAATTAATGATTTTGATCCGCTACAGAATCCTTTTTGTATTTTTGCGTTGTAGAAGGCATCATTTTTACAGAAACCAAAAGCACTTCATGAAGACATTACCTGGGATACATTCAACGAATCAGAAAAGATGTTTGAACTTTTTTCCCTTTCTCATATGCACAAAATTGTCACAAAGCAACAAAAAGGCACACTGAAACAAAATTTTGGCTGTACCCAAATAGCAAAGCGAGATTTCAGACCACTACGAAAATCTAGTGGGCTGTCCGACAAAAAGTCAATCTTTAGCAACGATTCTTGCCCAAATATGGGCAGATTTTGTCTGATTGGGGCTGATTTTCGAAATCTTTGATTTTGATCCCTTACACTGCTCCAGAACAAAAAATTTTGTATATACTAGTTAAAAGTTTCTTTCATGTTTATACTTTGTACTGTAATTATATGTTAATGGTCCCGCGGGGGTTGATTTGTATTTCCATTCTCCCAGCAGTATCATTCTGTGATCATTTGTAATCAAATATTTTTATGAGAGTATACACCAGGTATGGGTGTGCCAAAAAAGCTACCAACTTTTGACACGAGTCTACAATAAATCATATATTGGACTGGTTTTGAAAACTTAAGGTTCTATCATTATCGAAAATACAGAATTAGATTCTAGGAGTTTTCGCAATGTTTGGCTGCAGGCAGTGTGTGTTCCTGTTTCAAAGGGCTAGACGACAAGTAATGATGCACCACAAGGTCTAGCTATGGCATCATCACAACTATTCCCGAATAGACCTTTTAGCTATTCTGAAAAGAATCAGAATCGAACGGTGTTTTGCTACATTTTGTAGAATTTTCGAATGCGCACAATAGTGATAGAAGCTCTAACGCCACTCGATCGAACTGCGCGTATAAAGATGTATAAAAATAACGCTCGATCCAGGCTCTTTTGTAGAATAGCTAAAAGGTCTATTTTGCAAGAAGCCAGTTATTCAACTACACTTGTGCAGCATATTAATTGGTCAATTGCTCTCCTCAAGGCATCATAACAAAGACTTCTCTGTCCATGTATGCCACATCTTCAGGCAATTTGATCTGTTTTTTCTGGCCCCTTTCAGGGTTTTTAGTGTGGAACATCTAAAAAACACGTTTATAACTCAAAAAACAGAAGATTAAAACATTTACAACAAATCCTGGAGGAATGTGATTCTGGATTTTTGCTAAAGATCAGTCACAAATCGTCTAAAAACCGGTTCAGTATACAATTCATTGTGACCAAAGTTCTATTTTGGTATACCATTACAGTTGGTCACAGATCCGAAAAGGAGTACAGTGCAAGGGCCTTGTTGTTAAGTATAAGAAGTCGTGTGTATGGATCGGAAAGCTCCAGGAAAATGGAACATTTCTGTTAGGCTAGGTTTACCAATGTTAAAATTGATGCAACACTTTAAATATTTCACCAGTTAGCAATTAAAAAAACACTCCAAATTGTTGAGGATACTGCAAACTACCCTATTTGTTTTAGCTGAAGATCTATGATGCAGCGTAAATCTTTGGATTTTCTCATCGTTTGACCACAGTCAATTGACTACACTATGGTTCAAATAGATTGAACAATGACCAGCAGTAAGGATGACTCTGTAGCGGCATAGGTTCCAAATCTTTTATTTGGCGTAAAAAGGTGGGGTGTAAATTCAATGACCTATTTCTTCTGATTGAATGGCTTGAAAGAAACTTCAGATACTTATCTATAATTCTACCGTTGAACTTTTAAGGAATTTTGAATATATCTCGAAACTACACTGTATCTTACATTTCAACTCATTCGAGTCTGTGACATCATCAAATTTCTAAATCATAAATCAGATGAGTCACAGACTTTTGCTTGATGCCATATTGTTGGGATCCATAAACAATGGTTTTTTTCGAAATCAATTCATGTTGCGTGAAACAGTTTAGAAATTACGATGGTTTTAACTTATTTTGAACATTTTTCTTGAATTCTGGAAGAAGAAGCAAACACTCTAATTCTCAAAATATCGAAAATTCTAGAAAAGTCTTAGGGTAGAATTACAGAGAACTAGCTAAACTTTCTTTGAAGTCGTTCAGTTCAAAGATATAGGTCATTAAATTTTACACCAGCCATTTTAAAGATTTGGAACCTAATGCTCTCTGTGGCTTCAATGATCACAAATTGGGGATTCATCTTATGGAGAAACCCCATCACACATCAGACTTGCTCTGATAGTATCTCGGGAAGAAATCAACAAAGCAAGGAAACCTACCTTGATGAATCTTCCTCCCATGACTGTTTTGCTTCTTCCGGTTCATCTTCAATGAACAAATCTTCATGGGAACTCTCTTCTGAACTTGATTCATCACCCTCCTTTAAAAAATTTTTCCTTGTTGATATTGGAGTCAATGTTTCAGACGATGAACGTCTCAAGTGTTATTAGAAAAACGTTTACCAAAAGCCATATCCTGAATACGAGCATGTTTACAGTACATCTACTGTAAAACCATCCGTGAACACATTCAGTTTTAGTTTCATGTCCAAAATACATGTCTTTAATCAAGATTACACATATTTTTTTCTAAGAAACTAAGAATTTGGGCCAGTACTAAAAGTTTCTTAAAATTATCAGATTTTGAGTACTCAGAGTTTCTTAGAGGCTCCATAACAATCTTCATGTTCACTACCTGTACCCTCGTGAGCATTTCAAAACAAAGTTTTTTGAAGTCTTTCCAATGTTTA
Source organism: Aurelia aurita complex sp. Pacific (assembly GCA_004194395.1). Taxonomy (NCBI): domain Eukaryota; kingdom Metazoa; phylum Cnidaria; class Scyphozoa; order Semaeostomeae; family Ulmaridae; genus Aurelia; species Aurelia aurita complex sp. Pacific. The sequence goes on from REGL01000175.1 coordinate 274,098, forward strand.
AACTTTACTCAAGTACCTTACGAGTAATATGATACAGGAAACAAGTGAAAGTTAAATATTTCAAGGATTATCTTTATCAAAACAAATAGTTTCTCAAATTATCTTTTCCCAGTACTGGAGTTTCTTAATTTTTTGGCGATCTGAGAGTTGAGTTTCTTATGGGCAGTTTCTTTTAAAAAAAGTATATGTACGGTAGGTATTTGCCAATTGTATTCCAGTCATGGGATCAACACATTTCANATCTTCATGTTCACTACCTGTGCCCTCGTGAGCATTTCAAAACAAAGTCTTTTGAAGTCTTTCCAATGTTTAAATTTTACTCAAGTACCTTACGAGTAATATGATACAGGAAACAAGTGAAAGTTAAGTAAAAATATTTCAAGGATTATCTTTATCAAAACAAATAGTTTCTCAAATTATCTTTTCCCAGTACTGGAGTTTCTTAATTTTTTGGCGATCTGAGAGTTGAGTTTCTTATGGGCAGTTTCTTTTAAAAAAAGTATATGTACGGCAGGTATTTGCCAATTGTATTCCAGTCATGGGATCAACACATTTCAGGGGATAAGCCTTTTGTTGCCAAGGTAAATTGTCTTCCCATGTTGCACATTGCAGAATTACATTTAATTTTGCTGTGTTGTATTCCAGGATATGTTACAGTACCAGGAAATATTGAAAAGTATTGAAGTGCCTCTGTGCTCCAGACTGGATAGTTTACTTTGAGCACACAAGTTTAATGGACTTAAAGTACAATCTTTGTGGTGAAATTAGTTGTTGAAAGCAATAGAAAAATGATGTAATCTTTTGCATAACAGCTAAAATATGAGACAAAATCAACGAAAATGAACGTTTTGTAAGTGCAAGTAATTGCGAAAGCACAGCAAACCTTCCAGTCTGAGAAATGCCAAATTACCTAGCCGAGGACTCGATTACAAAAGAATTTGTCCACAACTGTAAAAATTCTTTTCAAAATTGCAATGTGCGTTGATATTCTAGTCTATGTTACCATACAAAGTTTAAAAAGGTGATCATAGAGCCCTTGCTTGCAAAACCAAACTGCTCACCCCACTAAAATCCATACTGTATGTTGCCCAAAATAAGGGAATTTAGGCCAAAAAGAGGAAGTAAACTCTGTTTTCTTGCAAATATTATAAAAATACAAGCAAAACCACCCACTTACCCTACCCTGAGAAACATCCTAAATCTTTGTAATATCAACAGAAACACAGGCAATCATCTCTGGGGAAAATTCGTTCTCAGCACCAAACAAATACAGCAGGATTTGTTCACAAGGCCTAACTAAGGCCTTCTCCAATCTCCAAAAAATCTGAAGATTGCTCAATATGAGGGAAAAGTATAAAAAGAAACCCATAAGATGTGAAACTTGGACCATACCGTCCAGCTAAATTTCCTGAAAAATGAGAAAACCCTTCGATCACCTAAATGTGTTTATGAATCTGACCATACAGATTGCCAGTTGCTTTTCCCGCCATTTCTTGAAAATTTTTATAGAGAGAACCTTCAATAGGCAACACAACACAACGTATCTTTGACAAAGTCTGGCTTAAAGCCTGAAAATCCAACATGGCCGACCGACGAAAAATACGAGAGAGCGATGTCTAAAGTTGAAACAAACGAAAATACGGAGAATTGTAAGCAAAGATTTCATTAGGAGATGTATTTGAACTTATGGAACGACTTTAGGCCCAATGTACCAACATATGGGAGCTCTGCAGTGAAGAACCTTAGCGAAGGGCCTCCGAGAGTTGCTGTCTTGGTCGAAGTCAAAATCGCCAGAAGGCTTGAGGAAGAAAACGCCCGAGACTGAAAGATGTGTTCAAAGATGAGGAATATCGCCTATTTTTGTTGCTTTAAGATTAAAAATCGTAATGTTACCCATTGATGTATCGTTTGTATAGGAAAAGGGGGTACCTCGGCACAAAATACTCAAGTTCTGATCAAAAATGCGAATGGGTTGAAAATCGATCAAGATCAATGGCGGTCGGGATAAAGGCAAAGGAAAATGGCGAAATCCTGGGGACTGGCAATACTTTCTAGGGCACAAACGAAGGCATGAAACTTCAAAATACCTATTGCCTGTTAACTTTTGATGCTAGGATTTGCTATGTGGTCAATGTTACCCCCGGTGAATCTCCACTAAAACCTAAGGAAAACGGCCTAAAATCCAACATGAAGGGCGAAAAATGGAGACTTAATCGCATAATAAAACGAATCATAAGAAACCACGAAGCCTACTGGAAACAGAAGGATATTTAGTCGAATAAAATGATGAAAACAGCTATACCTGGTTGTCTAAGATGGGGGGCATAGCCATCAAAGTGTCTTAGCAGAGGAGCAACTTGGAAGACGTTCGAATCTCTCTTGCTCTTTGAGTCATTCTCCGATCGATCGACGAACAAAAAAAAACGCAGTGCAACCTGGTATATATCTATTTTACACGTGTCACACACGTGATATATTCCCAAACCCCTGAAGGATGATAAATTTATTGGTACTTTGTGTCGTTTTAGAGAGAAATAAAGGTATAAAAGCTACCTTTGGCTAAAACTTATGTCTACAAGGGGAAAAGTTGCTCCATCAGAAGAAAATCCATCTAAAACTATAATTCATGCAAAAAGGCTGGAAATGAATGAATAATATTCACTTGAAGGGTGTTGTCTAGTGACTATGGTGTTGTTAACTCTGGAAAGAAGCAATTCTTTAGAGTAAAATATTAGAGAGCAAAAAGAGGGATTTTTGGAAAGGAACAGAAAAACTAATATATCAACCAAGATATCCAAATATCACAGTCTGTTTTTGAATAACTGCCCAAATTTGACAAATTGAAAGGGGTAAAATATAATCTATGATACTTTAAATAATTGTTTATGCTGTCAATTACAAGGGAGTGAAAGTTCTCGGAATCACTTTGCTTTTGGATGTTGGCAAAAAAAATCATTGAATTTAGGAAAGGACAAGTAGCACAAAAGACCTTACGGAAAGCGATAGTGCTTCAATGCAAAAAATAAATAAATAAATATGCAAGACACTGCTAATGAAAGGGTATGATCCTTCGAAATTACCCCCCCCCCCCATGCACCCACATGTTCGTAAATAGTGTCAATGACCTAAAACACAGACCTGAAAATGGTATTTGAAGAAATTGGAAATTCCAATTTTATTGACAGAACTGCATATTGCAGAGAAAAACTTGGTTTCCAAAATCTCTGCTTCATGAAGCCACAATATCATTAAGTAACTAATCAACGCTACTGCTCTATATACAATAACCCATCATACTGGGCTAAATATACCTGCTCATATTAGATACCAAAACTGTATGTACAAAATTACTGTCACAGATCCCTGTGCTTCAGAGGGTCAGTTGGTTATCATGCTTTGTCGCTTTGAAAATTAATAAAATGTAAGCAAATTTCAGCTGTTGTGATTTCGCAAAGTAAATAGCTCCACAGTGTATTCAATCAAAAAAATTCAGACTTTTTATGAAGTACCATATCAAACTACAAGTTTTTGTGGGCCATGAGAAATTTGATCGTTGTAGCAGCACATCATTCTTAATTCAAGAAAAAGGTAGACAACATACTTCTTTTTGGTCTTGGCTGAGGTAACATGTTTAAACTGTGTACTGTGTTGTACATTTTATGTTGTCACACACATGGAGCACATCATTCTTAATTCAAGAAAAAGGTAGACAACATACTTCTTTTTGGTCTTGGCTGAGGAAACATGTTTAAACTGTGTACTGTGTTGTACATTTTATGTTGTCACACACATGGTTTGACAGCAACAAAAGCATTTTTCTTTAAACCATTTATCAAAACTGGCATGGCATAAAAGTTAGTACGGTTGAGTGCACTATTATCTGGTGACAATTTTCAAAATTAATCCTAAGACATTAAATCTAACCTTGTTACATTTCATCACTATAGGAAGTCCTCCATTTGGCACTGAAGTCTTTTTCGTTTATTTCAATAACACTTTGATAGTTCTCAGTTGCCGGAGATTCATTATGAGCATTGTTCATCAGATTGTTGGTGACTGTTTTGTCCATCAAAGTTCTTTCTAGTTCAATTTCATGCACCTTGTCATCTTGAATTGATAATGAAGAAAGCTTACTGAGAAAGATGTTTGATGCATTCGACTCTTCATAATGATCATTTTCAACTGTGTCCTCGTTGAACTGGAGAAGTGTTCTTGAACGCACTGCAATAGAAAGTGAAATCCTTAGAGCTTTGCAACTCTCACATCTTTTGGAAAGGCAATGATACTAAGTTTCAGCAAAAACATTTAGTGATTCCATTAGAGTCTGCCAATTCTCTACTTGCATTCCCAGCAGCAGTGGTGGGAATTCAGTTTTCATGTGGGGGATGAAGAGGGGCAAACATTGAGAAAATGGCTAAAATTCCAATGCAAGCATAAAATTTACAACAAATCCAATTATTTTGCACACTTTCTGATCAGGCAAGACTGATGGGGTGTATTCCCCCTACTCATTCTAAAATTTCCACCTCTGCCTGGTACATATCATTCTGCATCAAAATCATGAGGAGAAAACTTCAATAACATTCCAGAAATAATACATATATACAGTGACTTTGCTGGTTGATCCCCGATGAAAGTGATTGAACACACACACTGCTACTAATAAAATCACATGATTCAACTAACATTGAATAGCTAGTCATTGATTGCATAGAATCGCATCTATTGCATCGAATAGCAATTGTTGATTGCAGGTAGCCAAGGAATTGCACTGTGGCAAATGATACAATGTACCTGTTGCTAGAATCTTATTGAGCATGATCATGTTTAATATGACTATCTCAAGACAAATTCTAACTGTGCATAGTTTCAATTTCTTGTAAGTAGAATCACAAAGACATTTCATGCTTGAAAAATCTCAGCCGATGCATCAAAAGTATCTACTTTTGTTAGGCTATGACTAGGCTTGCCACTCGGCGCCGTAGTAGGCTGGCAGTTGATGATTATAGTTAAATCCTTGGAATTTTTTCGCCGTTTTCAGTCCTTGAAATTTCTTCAACTTGAAGCATCCTTACTTGGTTGANTGCATCTATTGCATCGAATAGCAATTGTTGATTGCAGGTAGCCAAGGAATTGCACTGTGGCAAATGATACAATGTACCTGTTGCTAGAATGACAAGACAAATTCTAACTGTGCATAGTTTCAATTTCTTGTAAGTAGAATCACAAAGACATTTCATGCTTGAAAAAATCTCAGCCGATGCATCAAAAGTATCTACTTTTGTTAGGCTATGACTAGGCTTGCCACTCGGCGCCGTAGTAGGCTGGCAGTTGATGATTATAGTTAAATCCTTGGAATTTTTTCGCCGTTTTCAGTCCTTGAAATTTCTTCAACTTGAAGCATCCTTACTTGGTTGAAAAACATTGATAACATTTTTGCAAAAAGACAGATCCAAAGACCCAAATGGTTATGCTCACAAGTCAAGTTTCTCTTTACTTAAAAATTGAGTATACATACCTATATTAGATGAGTAAGGGTTGACAGATGCAGTCAGGCCATTATTTGTATCTCCTCCTGGCTTGTTCATAGTCATTGGGTTGAAAGGCAGCACAAAAAGTGCAAAAGATAACAATAACACCTGAAATATAAAAGAAATATCTCACAACCCTGAATATCACGTTAAAATAACACAGGACTAATCTATATTTAGACCAGGTTGAAAAGGGGAGAGCATTCCCTCCCTTAGGAAATCAGTTCTTCTTCCATCAAAAGCAGCTTTCAAAAGTCCTCATTCATCCATCCAATAAATGTCACTCTCCTCCTGTACAATTTGGCACTGGCAATGAACAATGTAGTACAATGCATCACAAATTAGGACCTCTCAAATAAAGTCTAACAAATTTCAAATTCTTCTATTGTACACAATGAAATGTTAATAAAGATGTAACTAACAAAATGATACTTACAGCTAAGCATGTTCCAGTTTGCGCGGTTTTCGTCTGCTTAGCTACCAAGTTTTGTAAAGTTTTTAATTGTTCGAGTAGCGATCTATAAAAAAATAAATGAGCACAATGATTAGATACACAAAGCCTTTACTTGCATTTTCTTCACAGATCTTCATTGATTGCACAGTAAAATTTTACTTGATTAACAAGAAACCTTCAGTAAACATTGCACAATTAACTTGCAAATAAAACTTCAGCAATGAACTGGTGAAAATGGTCCGATTCTGCCACTATTCAAATCTTGTTTGTACAATCAAGGACCACTTTTAGACTGATAACAAAACTGAATGAATTCCACATCTGAATCTAAACACACAAAACTGCTTTTCAGAAAACTGCTCTGAAGATTACGCTATGCTTGAGCAAAGAGAGATGAATAGAATAGACAGTGACTTCTTATTACTGGACACATACTTGTTTTCTACTGACAACGAGTTGACTTGTTTCTTCAAACCAAAGTTGATTTCTGTGCACTGTTTTACTCTGAAAAGAGAGAAATGGCTTGAAATTAGGCAAGGATAACAGGATATGGCACATTAATGCAATATGTGATTTCTTCAGAATCTTTCTGTGTTCATTCACCACATAATGTTGAGACTTTCCATCAGATTAGTAAGCAAAAGAACCACTCCCTGGGAAACTGGACTCTAAGCGGGGTGAGTGGCTGAGCGGCTGATACAGTTTCAGCAAGGTGACTGAAGTTAAGCTTGGTCGAGTTAGGTCAAACTCCGGATGGGTGACCTCGGACACTTGACATCGCAACTCACCTTGCCGTCCTTTGGAAGGGACATTAAACTAGGGGTCCCATACATGGATGTGGCATCCATAATGGGCTTAAATTAGCTTTAAGTAGCTAGAAATACTTCATGCTCACTCAAAATAAATTACTGACAAAATTGCAAAACCACTGTACACCAATATATGGAATCGATTTGATTATCAGAGGACATAAAATGGAGACAATGGTCCCCTGTGACCAAGCAACACCTTTATTATCAAGTTATGCACAACAAATTTGAAAATTACCTTTTCTCTAAATTGTCTGTATATTCTTTTCGTCTTTTTCTACTTTCCATCGCTGATTGCTGAAAAATGAAGAAACACACTTTTTAGACTCTTCCAAATAAATTTTTTTCCACGGCAGATACATATCACCCATTAATTCCAGATGAGGTGGTAAACACTGATAAATATATTTCAACAGCAAGCTCAAAGAACACATGGCCCAAAAGCTTAAGACAAAAAGATGCTTTTACAGACAGCAAAACTTGAGAATTTTTCGTCCAACAACCATATGTGCATAGTTAATAAAATACATTTCCATGGAGCATCACACCCCCCCCCCCAAACCAGGTCTGGGCAGTATTCAGGCAACACAATTCTTCAATCTAAAAACAAATAGGGTACCATTTGATGGACCATTTCAACACTGTATTTAACACGAAAAATGAAAGTCTAAGTAAGGTTTTCAGCATCAAACTGTAAAACAACAATAAGGGCAATTCAGATGATGCTGACTTACTTTATTCTTTATTTTCCTCCTGACTTTCTTCAATACTTTTTCTTCCGCCTGTGAGATAAAACAAGTTCAAATTAAGAATTTCTACAACACTCAGGAGACTTTGCAAAATCTGAAGAACACATCTTTAAGACCAAACCCATTTTCAACATTCAGATAATCTATGCAGAGAGAACTCAAATTCAATCTTGAAACAGGGGGTGCTCTCTCCTCAATTAGCCTAGCTACTGAGAGAGTTCCTCCTTAAGAAATTCCCCTTCATACAATTCATTATATATGTTATTATCTCGTAACTTTGTTTTGTACTTGCTTTGTATTATGTTTGTGTCAAATATATATTGTATGCAATAGTGTAGTATTGTAGTAGTGCAATTGATAAATTGTATGTAGTGGAATTTGTAAAATATGAAACTGATAAAGTTCTTTCAAATATAATTCATATGAGTATCAAATACCAGATAAGAAGTAAAGGATAGTACAATTTCAAACCAGTTATCTTTTTAATAAGCTCTGTTCTTACCTTTGTCAAATGCGTGTCTGTTGGGAGTGAAACACCTTCAAATTCCAGCAGTTTCTTCTCTTCATCAGTGAGTACAAGGTTTGGTCCACTACCCTACAACACAAATTTTCAAGAATTCTTCACGTGATGACAAGAACTTTTACGTGATACAAAAACCTGTAAACATTGTAAACAATTCTAAGAAAATGAAAATGCTTTGAAGAACTCTTAACAGTCCTATGGCTGAAAAACACGGTTTATGTGCACACGGCCTGTACTGTACCTACAAACATTATTAGATCAGATTGGTGATGAACAAAGTGCCACAGGTGTCCTACCCCCATCACTGCCAGGATCCATGTTAGCTAACACAGTGGATGGGGTTTATATAATGTCCTCATTTCCTTGACTAATACACTCGCTTCATAGCAAAATTACATCAGAAATTCCTGTTCCTGCTTATTGACTTGGCACAGGGCAAGTTCTATCATGCCGCGAGGGCTTATTCAATTTCAGAGAGTCCAGAGGGGGACTTTAGACTCACGATATAGTTTTAGTTATCACAAAATACAACAACAACAACAACAGCAACATTTTTTACACACATTTTTAATTGAGTTGGATTTTTTGCTCAAACTGGGACTTACAAACTTTCACATAAAAATTAGGATGGCCAGGAATAGATTTATCTGTGCCCTCTGAAACAAGGCTACAGAGTAGTTATGGCAACCTTCAAAAGTTGGAAATTCTCATTGCTGTGGTCATGCTCATGGAAGCTAATTGGCCTTCACAATGAGGAACTCCTGGTTCAAAGTGAAAAGTTTGTTGGTTCTTGGATCGAGGAAACATTGATCTGTGGATACTTGTGGCTATTGTTCCTTGGTAACATCACAGAAAACTTGAATTTTTAGGCGTTTCATCATCTGAGGCTTGAGCCGTCAACTCAGGCCCATCCGCAATTGCCTCAAGCACTCAGAATTTTGTACAGTGTTGCTATGGTTTCCATATCCAGACATGAAATCAAGGGAAACAATTTTGAAGGTGAAGTTGCGTTTTTCAGCGCTAAGCGCTGGGATCGCAGGAATAGAGCAGACCTAATTGAGTATGTGACCCCTTGTCATGACGCTCAAGTGGTGGGGTCCTAACAGGTATCAAACCCACTCCGCCCGACTGTTCTGGCTGCAAAGTCAGAGGATTACACCACTGCACCACAACACCTTCAAACATAAGATCCTTTTGGATGATTACAAAGTCCGTCCTGAGCTAAGCAAGCAT
>REGL01000175.1:310870-326877 GCA_004194395.1 Aurelia aurita complex sp. Pacific
CACTACACTACACTACACTAAACTAGTTCATCGGGATTGGACCATGTTGAGGTAAATTACTTTGCGAGTTTCGCAGTCATTCTCGTCATTGTGACTTTGCAAGCTACCCAATTTCATTCATTCCTATTTTCCCATCCCCGATTACATGAGTTACCAAAAATAGATCAAGAATCATTTACCCCTGAATAGTTGGCAGAAGAGGTTGGGCCTTCTGAGAAGAATCTCTTTTCCCGATGTCACTGAAAAAAACTTACAATAAAATGTCAAAATCTCTTACCTGATGTATAAATCTTGATTTTTATCACCATGAGCTTCCAGCAATGTTACACAATTTGAACTAACAACATTTTGCGCAGGATCCTTTAAATCAAACGAGAACAACTGTAAGAAAGGGCAACTAAAAATCCTGGAAACCTTAACATCATAAAGTAAAGATCGTTCGAGGCCATTCTTGATTTTGGTCCGGTTTTCAAGCACGTCTTCTAATTTCGTACAACAGAGAGTTTCTTCGATTTCGAAACTATTCTTGTAGGGAGAATGTAGCACAATTATAAACAATACCAAAAGATAAATTTTCAAGTGGTAAAGTTTATGAATATTTTCTGCAACAAAAGGTAATAGATGCTTCAAGCTTAGGCTTCATATCGTTGAGTGTCAAGGGTAGACTGATTAAATGAGTCTCAGTTTTCCACACTGAATTGGATGATGTTTATGGCTTCAAACTGAATAAGTGAAAATATAAACATCAGATTGAAAACGTTGAACGAATACAAGGAATCACGTCGTCAGTCTTTGTCAAGGGCTAAACCATCCTTATTTGGATTGAGTGGCTTAAAAGGAACATTGGAACATCGGAAAATATCTGCAATCCCTCCAAAACCTTTTTGATAAATTGATTGTTTTCAGAATAACATGCAAAAGTTCGCAATAATATATTTTCTGGAGTACAGCTTATCTTAATTTTTATTCAATTCGAAGCGAAAAAAAACATTCCAATTTCTAATTTCTAAATTAGCATTTCTAGGCTTTTCATACCCCTAGGACAAGTGAAGTGAAAGTCTAATGTTAAACGACGGTTAAATATACGTGAAAGCCAAATGCTTACCTGCCCAGTTGCAATATAAATTGCAGTTACAATATTAGCAGCATGTGCATTTTGGCCACCAATGCTACCAGCCATTGCTGAGCCAATTAAATTTTTACTTGTATTCACAGTGACGATTGATTCTACTGTGGTTTTTAAAACCTGCCAGTGAAATAATCAATGTTTAATACACCAGCAGACTGGTAATAATAAATGGTGCGTGTGAAGGTGAGGGTGCAGCTGCGGTTTTTAGCGCCAAGCGCTGGGATCGCAGAAGTGGAGAAGACCTAGGCGAGTCCACGACTCCTTGTCATGACACTCAAATGGTGGGGCTCTACCTGGGATCGAACCCTGTCAACCTGTCAAAATAAACTATGAATCGTACACTGGACCGATTTTCAAGATTCATGACTTAATCTGTAGCAAAAAGCCTGAGTTAGATTCTAGGATTTTTTGGAAATTTTTCTGCATTCTGTTTTTAGAGCTAGACGCGAATTTCTTAAATGTTCATTCTCGAAAACACTGGAAATGATCAAAAACTTCGATCAAATTTCCTAAAGAATCGACATGAATCGTGGTGATAAGGGATCTAGAAATCGATTAATTAATCAATACAACTAATCGATACAATTGATCGATTTCTAAATCCCAAATCACCACGAAAAAGTATTCTCTTTGTCCATTCATGTCGATTCTTTAGAAAACTTGATCGACGTTTGTTGAACCTTTTTCAGTATTTTCGAGAACGAAAATTTTAAGAAACTCGCGTCTACCTCTAAAAACTGAAAAAAGAAAAATTTGCAAAAACTCTTAGAATCTAATTCAGGCTTTCTGCTTTCTGCTAAAGTCATAAATCTTCAAAATTGCTCCAGTGTACGATTTATTGTGGCCCGTCAAACGTGCATAGTTTATTTTGGCGCACCAAGTATCAACATTTGGTAGAATCAGTGATATTAGTATTTCTGCATTGTGATTTTCAAAAAGAATTTATTGTCTTTTACAAATAAATACAAAAAGTCAAATATCATGCTATCGCCTTTTTCTTCTGGGCATAAATGAAAACGGTTCTCTGTTTCACAGCTCTTGTAGAAGAAAGAATACGTTAACAGTCTGTCTTATTTCAGTTCTTGTGCCAAATGGGAAATGTCTGGATAAGTGAGGCGGGATTATTAAAATCAAGCTTGAAAGGATTAAAATGATACAACTAACCTATTGATGTGCTCCAGCACGCAAAGTATACAGGTAAGGGAGCGCGCGCGGTCATTTTTAATCCTAGGTACCAGGGGGAGGATAATTTCACACAATTAGATAAAAATTTCCCTTGATATTTTCATACCCCCACAAATGAGAAACATTTTCATACCCCTGTCATAAATCTTCTGCCCTGGTACCCAGGATCAAAAATGATTGCTCCCTAAAGACAATTATGAATTTACCAATAATCAGAGTGTGGAAAATAACACAAGATGCTCCGACCATTTTACCCACCATTAACCCAAGTTTGTAAACTTCAAGTTCGTCTCAAATCAGACTTCACATGAGATTTGCGACAACGCAAAATTACTTGAGCAAAATACTTCAACTGTTTTTATTCGCGGGTATTTCACGTGACATCGTATTTGAGACAGACTACAAATATTTCAGCTTACCCGCTTTATCACATCACCCGGGACTACTGCTTCACAAACTACATATTTTCCTCTTCCATCAATCCTGCAAGGAGAAATAAAATTAGAGCAAAGCAAGCAGATAAAATGACTAATGAAGGACATTCGATTTGACACAAAATAAACCATGAATGACAGGATACAATTGGGTTAGATTAGAATCAGTTAGGTTCTTTGCCTACCTTTAAATGCCATAAATCTCCCTTCCTTGATATTGACAGCCTTTCTCAGCCATGTTTCATTGTTATGACTTCAAAGCTCTGCCTCAAGTGATGGGCCTAAGCTACCATCTTGGAAATAAAAGCCTTATATATCGCAGGAGAAATAGGGTTTTAGGGTTTAGGCAGAGCTCTGAAGTCAAAACAATGAAATATGGCTGAGGAAGGCTGCCAATGTCAAGGAAGCGAGATTTATGGCATTTCAAGGTAGGCAAAGAACTTAATTTATTCTAATCTAACCCAATTGTGTCCTGCCACTCATGATCCATCCATTTGAAAAGACAAGAGGGTACAAAATATGTTCTGTAAGAAATTGTGAGCTACGGATTTAAAATGTTCTCTTTCTTTCAATTCATAGTGCCTTTTGGTTACAATAATTGATGATTTAAATTTAATCTCTAGCTATCTTACTTGATCGAAGCTTGGATTCTCTATGTATGATTCACCGATGGAGAGCTTAAACATTCAAACTTTTGTGTAAAATTTTGTATCCCTTTTGTACATTGATATGAAAGTTCTTGCACTACACAAGTAGCTCTATGCTTTTGCCAAAGCCTATTTTTCAAGTACAATTCAAACTATACATAATGGTTTAGGCCTAGTTTGAACATCGTTGTCTTTTTGCCGCGTCGAATTGAATAGATGCTGCCAAAAACTTCTAAGTGTCAATTAAATTCGACATAAAAACGATGTTTAAATCACCAACCGTTTTAAATTGTTAAAACGTCAGGAGTTTACCAGCTCTGTCGTGTTAAACAGCAGAAACACGACTTGATTTAAACATCGTTTTTCTGCCACATTTAATTATTCAGTTCTAGGCCATGGTTTCGGGTTTCCAATGTGTGATCAGCCACTGCGCTGTGCATTTTGAAAAAACGGCCATTTTAACCATTCTAATTTTAGTCCGACACGGCAAAAATATGATGTTTAAATCTGAATAATAAAAATAATAACTTATAAGTGTAATATAATGAAGGACTTATGAAGTCAACCAATTTGATGTTTTGATTGTCATCCTTGTTCTGAAATTCACTCTATGCAATGAAAAAATGTGTAAACTATAAAGCTTCAATCTTCTACATACCAATTCACTGCTGATGGCTTTTTATCTGTACAATAATTTCCACTGACACTTATTATCTCCATGTTGGGAAACTTGATTTGAAGATATCTCAACACATTATCTGTTCCCTAAAAGAAAAGCGAAATCAATCAAACAACTTGGCAATTAGAAGCACACGATGAACTGAGAAATCGCCTCGCATAGCTGACCTAGTATTGAATACGGATAGTTTCGGTTTTCAGTTCAGTTTCAAGGGTTGTATTTAGTGTTCAGAACTACTGGATTTCTACAATACAAGAAGCCCCTCCTCCCACTCATTAATCCTTAAAATAAAACTACAATCTTTGCCAAAATACTTAGGACAAATCACAAAATTACACTACTTCCGCCTTTGATTACGTGCCCTCCGCCCCCCCCCCATTTCCATGTTGCTTAAATCAAATGCCATTCGGAAGAGCCCAGAAGGCCGCAAACGTACATTTTAGTCTCAATATTGGAACATCACAACATTGAAATTTCCCTATTTATCCGCTTTTTTGGCCAGGATTGTATCTTGTCAACAGGAATCATAGTTTCTTGCCATTTCTAAGCCAAAGAATAAATAACCTGACAGTGTATTTCCGCTAAACTCCAAGTGCGATCATATGAAAACAAAATAACTTCCAACATTACAGTACCTTGGAGACCATATTCATGCCCATTGCATCGCCAGTGATAGCTCGAAAACGCAAGAACACCAGTCTTCCTGCAACTGCACATTTGACTGATTTCAACTCAGTGAATCTGCGAATCAAAAAGTATACATTGTAAATTTTGAAAACATTTCCCTATTGAGTAAGGCTACGTAATTGCGATTGACTTACCAGATAGTGTGAACAGCTAAGATTGATTGGGAGGGAAGGAAACTCAATTTTTCTAACAGAGGGCTGTGTCTATTATGGGTGTTTATTAGGGCAACACAAGAATTATACACCCCTATAGTTCTAGCTTGTTAAAAGCATTAGACATACCTGCTACTCATGTTAAATGCTTCTTCTATTCTTTCGTAATTATCTGGCATATCTAGCCAATGCTTCATTTCACTGCAAAATAAGACGCACTGTGATTTTAGTAAAAACTTCACATCAAGACAGTCCGTATGACGAATAACTTAATAATTGTTCTTTAGCAACAGGAACTATCATATTGAAAATTCACAAGTAAATTCCTTTCCTACGTTTCGACGGTCTACTTTCACTCCTGAAAGGACTTCTCAGGTGGGAAAGCTCGAAGATTATTGGATATTCCAAAGAGTACTTTTGCCTTTGGCCAAAGCAAGGGCAAATTTTGTAAAACAAAAGATCTAGGTTAAGAATAGATCTCACAACTCTTAGTGCACCGAATCAAATAAAAATAAACAGAGAGTGCAAAACATTATGGTTGACTGCGTTGAATGTATGAAATCTATTCTTGACGACCGAAAATCGCTTTGTGTTGATCAGATCTGAATCCTTCGTTTTACAAAATTTGCCCCTGTTTTTTGCCAAATATTTTTTAAATGAACTGTCACAACCATGATACAACTACGAAAAGGAAGATCCGCCTTCCTTTAGCTAGCTGGTTGTAAACCTTGCATATAATGTTGACGTATACAAAGGAAACAACTCAAGAAACAATTCAGTTTCCTTTGCCATTTTTTCACCGTTTTTTCACTAATTTTCCTACCAATGTCAATGAATTGTGTTCACCTTGCCTCTTTTGCAGAATGAAACCTGACAACTGGCCCTCTCGTCATTCCATCTCCCAGCAGAGAACTTGTCACGCCACCAGCAACCTATGAGATAATGTGAAAATTCTCTACAAATTCTCTACAAGTTCTCTACAAATCAAATTTCCACATGACAAACAGCAACTCAAAGCATTTACCTATCTACTGGGTGTGCCAAAGAAAACTCCTGCTTAAAAAAACCACCAAAACTCGATTATCAAACCTAACATAAAATTTTCTTTTTGACTTGTTTTGTTAGTGACCAAAAAAATTTAGAGATGATAAAATATTTGTTTTCAATACTTAAAGTTATACCTTTAAGCAACATATTCAATATTGCCTGATAGCAAAAAAATTTTAATTTAATAGTATTATCGTTTAATAAAGTCTCCACTAATATTGTGCACTTTCTGTCATCTACGATCAAATTAAAGCTAATCGTGCTGAAAGCTAAAAGCTAGAAATTAAAGCTAAGATAAACAGTTTTGGGCCAATCACAAGATCAGCTATATGTGGGAAAGTGATTTGGTCTTTGATCTACTTGCCAATAAACGAAATTTGAAGATTGGCCTTTTAATAAGATTTTGGCGATTTTACAAACAGGAGTACTTTTTGGAACACCCGTACATCAACAGTATCATAATCAATCATATGGCAGTCAATAAAAACGAAATTTCATTATAGTTAAGGCAAGAGTAGTGTGACAGATTGAATTGGATTATGCGAATATTAATCGTATAATTTGCTTTATTACGACCATTTGGACATACAAATCTCCAAAATAATGTTCTAATGCAGATATTATTGTATGGTGATACACATTTTCTCAACAAACATCATTTTATCGTAATTTCATAAAGTAGTGTAGCTTGTAAATTTATATTGTAATCTTTTAGTGGATATAAAAACATCGTATAATAATCGAATATTGATTTTGAAGCATTAAATGATAATAATATTTCGATTCTATTGACTACTCCTACGCTGTGGCAATCGGATGATAGTTCAGCGGACGTATGTGCATGAGCAAAACATGACATGGCATTCCACGCATTTGGAAATACAAGCTCCTTAATGCACATGTCATATCATTATTCGAATTATTATTCGAATAATAATGCAATAATGATTTGGAATAATCAAATATTTTAGGATTATGCTGGTTACGCTTCTCTTGATTTGACTGTAATGCAGCAGAATTCTTTTGAAGAATGGGCCGCTAAAATCTGCGTATCTTTTGGGATCTGCCGGAAACGGATTTCAGACATCAACCTCCAGCATCCTAAAGGCTGATTTCCAGTCAATGGAATTTTCCGAGCGGGCGGAATTTCTATTGTATGCGAGAGAAAAAGTCGCTCTGGAATTGAATAGAAAGTTACGGCTGAGCGACCTTTTATTGTCTAAAATTCCGCCCGCTCGGAAAATTCTACTGACTGGAAATTAGCCTTAACAGATTGTCCTAATTAGCCATAAAATGATATGAGAAACTTGAGATCTGTCAGAGCCAGTCCTACACTTAACGTATATTACTGGGATACTTACTTACTGGTACCACAATTCACGCTTTGCAACCAAAGTCTTCATTTGAGCCCTTCGGAAGGGACGTTAAACTAGGGGTCCAATGCCTGGATGCTGCATGCATAGTGGGCTTAAATTAACTTTAATATGTTTTTTTTTCAATGAAGACACAATATCATTAAGATACATGGTCTAACTACGANGTCCTCGGTTGATGCCGAGGTAGAAACTTGAGATCTGTCAGAGCCAGTCCTACACTTAACGTATATTACTGGGATACTTACTTACTGGTACCACAATTCACGCTTTGCAACCAAAGTCTTCATTTGAGCCCTTCGGAAGGGACGTTAAACTAGGGGTCCAATGCCTGGATGCTGCATGCATAGTGGGCTTAAATTAACTTTAATATGTTTTTTTTTCAATGAAGACACAATATCATTAAGATACATGGTCTAACTACGAACTACAAATTAAAGCTACTAACAAAATATCAGCGATTATATGAAAACAATTTAAGTTATACATCAATAATCAAGTTGAATTTTTCTAGATTTCGTTTTTGGATTTCTGTTTGTATATTGTGTTGAGATCTCTTGTAAAAGCTTCTAAAAAGTGACAATTTTCATTAGTTTGTAGAAATACGAGCTTTTGCTCACTAGTTGGAATTGATTCAAAATTTGGATAAGTCTCTTTTGCGTAATAGCTAGGAATACTTCCAGCCCACTTAAAAATAAATCACTAAAAAAAAGCCATTTACATTTTTATCAATCGACACAAGTTAACCTCTATCTGTCCCTGAATATGGAAGTGGAGTTATAAAGATCTCACCCTCAAAGCGGAACATCCTCTATTCGTACTGGCAACCAAACAGCCTTCGGTAGTAGCCATTGGGACATGATACTGTTTTCCATCTAATGTAAGTGGTCCGACAAAACCAACGGGTACTGGACAATAACCAATCACATTCTCGCAACAAACACCATGAACCTAAAGCAAGGAAAATCAAGAATGTGAGGTCCAGTTTACATGAGATCGGATTCAGATTGAATCGTTGGATCCGATCCACTTTTCGAAGGGGCGCTTACACGGGATCGGATCCAGAACTTTTCGGGTTTACACGATATCGGATCCAAGGCAGATCCAGAATGCTGCGCACACACATTTGACAATATTGTACTGCTCGCTAGACCTGTCTTTCGCTCCGTACCCATTTGGATCCGATCCCAACCGTTTACACGAGACCTTTTGGGATCGGATCCAAATGGGATCACTTTCGAAAGCGATCCCGTTTGGGTACGGATAGCAGGTCCCACTGCGTTCGGATCCGTCGGGTCCGGTGTAAAATGCAAGGCCTATCCGTTACAGTTTGGGTAAGGATCCATCTGGATCTGATCTCGTGTCAACAAGGCCTAGGTCTTGTGAACTGGTTGTACACTGATATCACATTGGGAAAGAGAAGACATAATAAATTTGTCAGCAACAAAGATAATTCTGTGCCTTTGAATTAATAAGTAAGGATGAAAAATCTCTGAAAGAGACACATGACTTTAAAAAATATTTTAGTTGAACCACACCTTTTCACTGAAATCAACATTATCCTATTGACAGGCATTAAACTAACTTGCAAAATACTTTGCAGATTTTGATAGCTTGACGGTTGAAATTGAAGATTCTTGTTGACAAAATAAGAACTACGAGGGTTGTCCACAGTACTGACAAAATGCGTATACTTTATGTGGAATGCCTGGTGTGTATAACCTGATTTTTATGAGGAAGAGCAGTGAAGAATTGACAGAAGAGGTATTGAAACAATTCTGTGCCTTTGAATTAATCAGTAAGGATGAAAATCCCTGAAAGAGACACATGACTTTGAAAATATTTTAGTTGAACCCACGCCTTTTCAGTGAAATCAACATTATCCTTTTGACAGGCATTAAACTAACTTGCAAAATCCTTCGCAAATCTAATGGCTTGACAGTTGAAATTGAAGATTCTTGTTGACAAAATAAGAACTACGACTGACAATTAGGGTTGTCCGCAGCACTGATAAAACGCATATACTTTATGTGGAATGCCTGGTGTGTATAACCTGATTTTTATAAGGAAAAGCAGTGACGAATTGACAGAAGAGGTAGTGAAACAATTCTGCGTCTTTGAATTAATCAGTAAGGATGAAAAATCCCTGAAAAAGACACATGACTTTAAAAAATATTTTAGTTGAACCACACTTTTTCAGTGAAATCAACATTATCCTTTCGACAGGCATTACACTAAGTTGCAAAATCTTCCGCAAATTTGACGGCTTGACAGTTGAAATTGAAGATTCTTGTTGACAAAATAAGAGCTACGAGGGTTGTCCACAGTACTGATAAAATGCGTGTACTTTATGTGGAATGCCTGATATGTTTGACCTTAGGAGAGGTAGTGAAGAATTGAAAGAAGAGGTAGTGAAACTATTCATGTTTTCTAAAGAAATGTTATGTTCCCACTTCACATTGCGCAAATTGGCATCTTGGATAGCAAGAGCATGTCT
The DNA here is from genome assembly GCA_004194395.1 of Aurelia aurita complex sp. Pacific. Taxonomy (NCBI): domain Eukaryota; kingdom Metazoa; phylum Cnidaria; class Scyphozoa; order Semaeostomeae; family Ulmaridae; genus Aurelia; species Aurelia aurita complex sp. Pacific. Next base: position 320,701 of record REGL01000175.1, read on the forward strand.
GATAATCAATCTCCTAAAAGTGCTTAAGGCCGGCAAAACACTTTAAAGGACTATACGTACTAACCTTCGAGTAATCCATGTATTCCCAAGGTAAATTATTCAGGGCAGGAGAATTTCCTCTCATTTTTCGTGCCAAAATATTGCGCCTACAAATGAAAGAATTCTTATGAATAAAAGTGATTTGATGCCTATGGATAACAGAGCTTGCAAAGAATGCTTTTAGACCGCTTTAATTGTCAGAAAACAGTGTGAAAGTATCTGCTTATACTTGCAAATGCTAAATGTTCGAATTTGAAGAAACTGAGATACAATTGGTTTTCTATGAGATTAAACAAGTGTTTTTTAGCAAAAAAATAATAACACTATTTTAATACGGGAAGCGGTTTCAGAATTCCACAAATCGCACGAAATACAACATGGCATCTAGAAGTATTTCCCCTTTTTGGGTTACCTCCAAAATATCAGATCTTCTGTGCTCTAAATAGGTACCAAATGTGCAGAAATGAAGTCCAACGCACTCGATTTCAAAACCATTTGTTTGAGCAATCATCGAAGGCAGATCTTAAGGAATCCTTTCAGTATATGTCCTATTGCCCATAGTGATTGTGCGTTTTTTTTTTTCGTTTTTTAGTCTGTAGTCTATACACGTATCTCTATGTAATGGCTGCTGGGTACATACAGCCTTTTCCTCCTGGTGATGTCGCTCTAGACTGATTACGATTGAGTCCTAGTAATCGCTATCACCCACCCACCCTAATCGCTCATACTAGTATACTAGTATGAGCGAGTAGGGTGGGTGGGTGATAGCGATTACTAGGACTCAATCGTAATCAGTCTAATGTCGCTCCAGTAGTATCGTGTAGAAATTTTGTAGGTAGTGTAGTATATGTATGTATTGTAGCTGTTTATTAATATAGAAAAATCCTGTAGAAGTATGTATTGTAGCTGTTTATTAACATAGAAAAAATATCACAAGGGGGCTCTTTTCTTAATTTAATGGTTTAGCATATAGCATTGAAAAGTGTAACAGAAATTTGTGCATACCGTAATCCAACTGCTCTATCAAAGTCTTTTAGTATTGTCTCTAAACTGTGCATTGGAATTTCTTTTGACTCGACCAGAGGAATTATTTCTTCATCTGTTAGATGTTCGATACCTTTCTGTTGATAAAATACTGGGAAAATTTAATAAAAATTACTTAAAGGCAGTCTGTCACGCATCTGATTGGCTGCAATAAAGTCAGAGCTCCACACAACGGATGTCTTTGTGAATCTGTGCACTTGACACAAAGGATGGCTGATTGTTAGCACTTTCTACGACCATAGAAAGTCAGTAAGATCACAGCCATTCAATTCTCCTATTCTTTGCATTGTCCTTATCACCCAATCAGATGCGTGACAGATGCCATTAATGTAAGTCAACCGAAAATTCTCCTTGAGGTAATTTCTGAAAAATAAATGAGCGAGTCCGCTGGGTCATCAATTGTTTCATTAATTCCATGCCATTCATGCTTAGAAAGACCTTTGAATCGAATCACACGAGGGTTTTGAAGGAATTTCCTGGGTTTTTAGAAAATTTGGGTTTAACACTATCCTTCTTTGTGAGCATGCGTAAAGATATATTAAAGGCCTTTTAAAGATATGCCTTGAAGGTTTTCGTGCAAAAATCCGGAAAATTTGGTTTGCCACTTCTCTTGTATGGCCCTGCGCTTCCAGATTTCGGGGTTTCGCTAATTTCGGCTTCGGTTTGCAGGCTATACAAATAATTTCCTATGCAGAACTGTGGGGTGAGTGGCCGAGCGGCTAAAACAGTTTCCATCAGGTGACTGAAGTTATGCTCGGTCGAGTGAGGTCAAACTCCCGACCTCGCAGCTCACTTCGCCGTCCTTTGGATGGGACGTTAAACTACGGGTTCCATGCCTGGATGCGGCATGCATAATGGGCTTAAATTAGCTGCAATTAGCTAGAAATCCTTCCAGCCCTCTTAAAATAGATTACTGAAAAAATACCGCCATGTTTGGCAGGCCACAATAAATCTTACACTGGACCGATTTTAAAGATTCATGATTGAAAATTCTTCAGTTTGTAGAGCTAGACATGAGTTTCTTAAAAATTACGTTCTCAAAAACACTGAAAACGATCGAAAAACGTCGATTAAGTTTTCTAAAGAATAGACATGAATGGACAAAGAAACAATTTTTCGTGATGATTTGGGATTTAGAAATCGATTAATTGTATCGATTAATGGTATCAATTAATTAATCGATTTCTAGATCCCAAATCACCACGATTCATGTTGATTCTTTAGAAAATTTGATCGACGTTTTCTGAACGTTTGCAGTGTTTTCGAGAGCGAACATTTTAAGAAATTGAGTTTAGCGCAAAAAAATGAAAACAAAAAAATTTGCAAAAAATCCTAAAATCTACTTCAGGCTTTTTGCTAAAGATTAAGTCGTGAATCTTCAAAATCGGTCCAGTGTACGATTTATTGTGGCCTTTCAAGCGTGCATAGTTCATTTTGGCGCACCCGGTAGAAAAACAAAACAAAACAAATTCTTTACCTTTTCCAGTACATTCAAATGCCTTCGCACTGGCTGTGGGTCTGACGGTTGCCCATTATTTCCAGACATATTAGATGAAATTGTCCTTACTCTTCTACTTGCAACTGTTGTTTCAATTGACTCTCTTAGTTCATGAAGCAAATATCTTGATGCAAAGTTCACAACTAATGCTGACATGAAAAGCTGCAATAGAGGAAAACCTGGTAGTCTGATGTGAACATATCTCGACAAAGAATCGTTGATAAATTTTCGAAACAACAGAGAAGAAGCTTTACCGTTTTTCAAAAACCTGCTCAATGACCATCATTTTACATTTTGAACCTAGCAAGAACTGATAGTCAGAGAGTGCTGCGTACTGGGTTTCCTTGCATTCATATTTGTGTGACGAATTGGTTATATATTGCCTTTTGATTAAGTCAATTGACCGTGCATAAAGGGCTTTTTGCCATGCAACGATAAGATATTTATGTCATACTTTTCATACTGCTCAAGCGCTAATGTCTATGGTGAAGGCAGTGATATCACTTGACAATCACAATTAGGTCTGCAAACACTGTTGAAAAAAAGCAGACAAACAAACAAACAGACAGAGTCGATCCATATGCTCAATGAAACCGAAAGAATTTGCTACCACAGTCAGTATTCATGATTAAAAAGTGCCATTGCAAGTTTTAGTTTCATAAATCAGAGAGAGTTTCTTGCATATTTTCAGTTTTTTCACAAAAACTTCNATGGTGAAGGCAGGGATATCACTTGACAATCACAATTAGGTCTGCAAAAACTGTTGAAAACAAGCAGGCAAACAAACAGACAGAGTCGATCCATATGTTCAATGAAACCGAAAGAATTTGCTACCACAGTCAGTATTCATGAATAAAAAGTGCCATTGCACGTTTTAGTTTCATGGATCAGAGAAATTTTCTTGCACATTTTCAGTTTTTTCACAAAAATTTCACACGTTCTCAAATATTTTTACAAGCTCAAAACAAAAACATTTATCAAAATCATTACCTGCTCTACAGAAATCCAATGTAACCTGTGTACAAAGATAAATGTTAGACAAGCAAAATATCAAAGCTTTGTCATAATTTTGATACTAAAAGTTACCAACATGTTTCAAAAATCTCTTTTTTAAATTTGCAAAGTAGTCCCTTTTGCAGAAAAGTTTTTTTTAAGTCCAAAAGTAGTTTGAACATCTCCTGAAATATCAGTGGCAACTTCACAAATCGTGAATAATAATTTGTCTATACAGTTCTATCTAGCATCCGAAGGTAGTTTTAGGACGCTGAGAAGCTGAGCTTATCGAAGCAGCGTCCTTATCCTTGGCTTCCTCTTGATGTGACCACACCTCGTGATTCCTTTAGCCTGGAATTACAGAGAGTTGGCGACTCTCCTCACTCTACGTAGCAGGTTCGACAGGGCGGATACTCGAACCATCAACCTTCAGATTGGTAGTCAAGCATGCTTGCTACCACTAAGCCATCCCCGCTCACCGCCATCCCCGCTACCACTGAGCCATACTGAATAATGATGATACTGGCAAAAAAACGGGGAAACAAAGCCAAAATTAAACACCATTGCATTAGGGTTGTTCTAAGTTTCACAAGCAAAATGATACAAACTGCAACGTATTTTAATCAAATGGGAGGGGGGGGGGTGGGCTGAGCAAACTCAATTTTCACAAATTTAAACACAACCCTAAAGATACAATCAACTGTTTGATACTAAATTGCATCGAAAAACTTCGTAAATTTCTTTCGTAAAGGTGAAAAATAGCATAATTTTCAGAAAAGCTTCCCTAAATCCAGAAATAGTTTGAACATCTCCTGAAATATGAGAAAAGCTTTTCTAAATCCAGAAATAGTTTGAACATCTCCTGAAGTATGAGAAAAGCTTCTCTAAATCCAGAAATAGTTTGAACATCTCCTGAAATATGAGTGGCAGTTTCACGAATCATGAATAACAACGACATTGGCAGACAAAAGGGGGAAACAAAGGCAGAAGTCAGTACCAGTACCCCCTTTCTGAATCTTGCAAGCGAAATAATACAAACTGCACAATATCGCAAAGGTGGATGTAAATGGTGGCAGACGTCCTACGCGATATGGCACATCGGTAAGGTAAGGTTTGCACATAGAGAGAAAAGAAAACAACGTATATGAGTTCTACTAAAACCACGCGTCCTCTCTCACATTTATCATTCCGCCTTACTGAATTATGCTTCATTCAAAATCACTTTAACATCTGTTTAACATCATTAATATTTTTCTTTTGCAACCACCTCTAAGGGGACCATTATGAAAATAAGGTCAATATGACCTTCTAATGCTATCCTTGCCACTACAATTAGGGGTGTTTTTAACGGAATTTATTTAAGGTGCATTATTATTGTATTCTATCTATTCTTAGCTTTTAAAACTTGCAAATGTTATTTATTTCTTGTAAATATTTTATCTATTATGTGGCAAATGCATACATACATACATAGGTACATGCGAGAAGTTCCCACAAGAAGGTACCAACGATCACTTACCTCTCTTTCGAATGAGCATTTTTATTGATAACATGCCAAAACCAGTTTATACCGTGCGCAATGCTAAGTCCAACACACTGAATAAGGGAAAGGATACACATTTATTCAGATGATGCCTGTTTAGAGGGTTGGAGAACTGCCCTTTCTTTATCCCGGGTGAACCAGAAAAAGTTCCCACTTTTGAAAATTCATAGCGTCAAGAGTACTGGATGGATTGGAATGAATCAATATTTGCTTTACAGCCAAAAGATCGAAGTATCTTTGTGATTTTTCTCACCTTCTTACGAGCACTGGAAACAATGGTAAATTCAAGCTTACAAAAACTTGGTGGTTGCAAAATGACTGAAAAAGGTCTAAACTACTTGATCAAATAAATCATAAAGGACTCCTCGCTCAGAACAAGAGAGAAAATGCAAATTTTCATGGGTGAGAGATATCGTCTGCATATTTATTGCCATGAGATTAAAAATCTTTAGTATCTGTTTGAGAATCTATGTCTTATAACTCTTGAGAGAGGTGAGTATTGTTTTGTGTGAGGAGAGTCCTAACGATTTGATGAAGTGTTTTAGGCCTTTTTTCAGCAGTATTGCAACCATTAAATTTTTGTAAAGTTGAACTTACCTATATTTGCAGTGCTCGTAAGAAGACGAGAAAAATCCAAAAAAATACTTTGACCTTTTGGCTTTGAACTAGAACTTGAATCATTCAAATCCATGAAGTACTTGTGGGGCTACGAATTTTCGAAAGTGAGAACTTTTTTCTGGCTCACCCGGTATTCCATTTAAAAAGCAACAGTGCATGTTACTGATGACACTACTTACAGAATTACTTTGCGATACTACTATGACAATCCCACGGGGAGCAAAAGGCTATGTCTACCCTGTTGCCATTAAATATAAAGGGTGTTTCAGAAAAAACGAAACCATTTTCATTCGAGATTCTTAAAGAAATAATAATATTTGAATCAAACGTATACCTCTGAAATCGCAATCTATCTTCTTACCTCATGCAGATCAATTGCATTATTCATCATTCGATTGACGTTTCTGTAAGCACTCTCAAGTACCGAATAAACGGGGGGGGG
>REGL01000175.1:356668-368223 GCA_004194395.1 Aurelia aurita complex sp. Pacific
CAGGGACGTAGGAAGCATCTCAAACTTGGAGGGGCACGACATTTCGAGGGCACTTTTTCCATTAAGCTAAAGGGGCATTTCCTGAAAACAAAAAGGGCACTTCTTTGTTTATTTCAAAATCTTGGGGGGGGCACGTGCCCCCAGTGCCCCTCCCCGGTTCCTACGTCTCTGGATAAAATAGAGTTTTTGAAAATTAGTTCATCGGTTATGCACATTATAAGCAATCAAACGATAATACATCATTTTGAGACACCCGGTACAAAACGGTCAGGTTGGGTATACATTTTCTAGCAATTGGTACTTGGTGTGGGTATACATTTTCGAAAAATTGGTATGAAAAGAACGGGTATGTTATTAAAGACTGGGTGGCACGTCCCCAACCAAAATTGGTGGAGTAACTCTCCCCCCCGCCGGGTAAACACATGCATTATCCATGCGTCACCATTGTTTCTGGTATTCTTTGCTCTTTACTGCATGTCGACACTGACACTTTAGCTACAGAGAACTAAGTTAGATAGTCTCTGGTAGATTCTGATTTTATCTTGGTTTCTTCAACGCGTCTATTAGTTATTCATATATTGTATTTTATCATCGTTCTGCATATGATTCTTACGTACTCTTATTTTCTTTGGACTGGGTGAAAGTAGCAAAGCTTTTATTTTAGTTGAATTGCTCTGTCAGTTCAACCACTGCAGTGCGTGCGAATCAATATTTTCTGTCTAGGCCAAAATTAATTTTACAGATAGTCTCACATTGCAGCATGTTCGCAAAGGACCCTGGGTGACAATGTCTCTTTAAGCTGGACATAGATACAGATATGTTGTTGCCTGTAAGTTGAAGATATGTTGATGGTTTGTGATTAGGTAGATGAACATGACGTCAGACGATTGCAATACGTAAACAAGTCCTGCCAAACACATGTCTCTTTCAAAAAGAGAGCGATATCAGCGTTGCAGATTGATCGAACAGACAAACATATTTAGCGAGAAAATTATTCAATTCAGTTCAGCAGACTTCAAAATTTATTCGTTTTTCACCATCATCTTAATTCATTGGTGTTGTTGTAGTTGTTGGGGAGATGAAGTGCTGACCCTATTCTTTTGATACATTGTGTTTCAGCTTTGTTGAGAGCGAATTGACGTTGGGGCACACGTTGTCATGCGCATCGCTGCTTTTGTTTCTTCCCTTGTTCACAACGATCAAGCTAATTTGCATATTACGTAAGAGAAGTAAATTAGTACTGCGCATGCGATCTGGAGCCCTTTTTGGGGGATTCCTTGAGGCTCGCAACTTAGCCTGTTCGTATCCTCAAAAAGTAGTTGCTGTTGTAGTAGCTGTTGCTGCTGTAGTAGTAGTTGTTGTTGTTGTAGTAGTTGTTGTTGTTATTCAAAGGTGAATGCGCAAAAATCTTAGCGGAACCATTCGGGTCTGGAACACAGGCTAAGCGGAACTGATTATCAAAGTCATGGCTTTAAACGGTCTGTTGCAATCAGCATGTCTTGTTGTGGCATCCCTTGGTTCGCCTTTGCTGTTGCAATGTCCTATGAAAATGGCGACAACAAAGGCCAAGCATGCTGCTGATTGAAACTGAAAAAGACCCCTTAGAGAGCCATTATCAAGCATGGTCCTTTGCAGGCACGCTACAATATATTGGGTGGTCCGGGGTACTCCCCCAGAAAATTTTTGTGGACACGCCCTTTAGATTGCCTTAAAATACGATCAAAAATGTTTCAACAAACATTAATCATGCTCTTTCACGTAATATTTGGGCTATTTCTCCACATGTCCGCATTGTGAATCGCATACGCATATTGCTTATTTTGAAGTTTTAATTGCCAGTCATTTTTCGTTACTGGTGTGTTTCTGATAAGGGAATGAAGCTATGGCGGCTTTTCTATCAAGTTTCATTGAAAGGGCACTTGTGCCCCCCTTGCCCCCTTAGGAAAGGGTAGGAGGGGCACTTGCCCCCCCCCCCCCGCGCCCCACGCGCCCCCTTCTCCGGCGTTCCTGGTTAAATTGATCGAAAATTTTGACTTCGGTTGACTTGTCTGTTAGTCTACTAGGTACGATGTCGAGGTGTATTTTCTGCATAGGCCAAACTTGACCGACAGTCTGAAATTGCAGGGTGCCTGCAAAGGACTCTGGGTGACAATAACTCTTTAAATTGGCAACCTTCCGGAGCGCTGTAAGCTAGCTGGTTTTGTGTCATGCAATGAAAATGTACAGAAGTATTAGCAAGTTGTTCTCGTTGTTTTCAGTAGTTCTTCTGCAACGTTGATTATCTAAACCACCAAACAATCTCGCTATCATGTAGGAATCGAGAATCAATGTTTGTAAATAGTAGGATTAAGAAGTCTTAGCAAGATCTGCGGTTTCTTAGAAACACAGCTCAAACTAGCGGGTGTCCCAAAAAAACTATACAGATTTGGTCGGGTCTAGCGATGTGAATTTAGCTTTAATCAATGGCTATCTCAAAATGTTAACTTGAACATAGTTACCTCATTTGTTGGTATTGCCGCTTTGGGAGCAGAAATTTGCATGTAACTCTGGCATTTTATCAAAAACCGAAATCAAAGAAACATTAAGACGGGATTAAGACACTGCCCAATGGACTTTTAACAAACAGAATGTAATATGGTCTAATATTTTCAAATGTTATGCAGGCTATCGCTGATTTATACGATGTGCTTTAAGAATTTGTTTAGGCCAAAACGCCAAAGCTCTGGTTTGGAGGTGGACGCAAATTTGAGCTTTCAAGATTTCTGCTCTCAAAGCACCCATACCAACAAGCAGGTATCTATGTTCAAGTTGACTATCGAGGAACATTTTGAGTTTGATTAGCCATTGATTAAGGCTGAATTCACATCGCTAATGCCAACCAAATCCGCATCCTTTTTTGGGACACCTACAGTTTTTCAAACTGTTATTAAAAAGTCTTTCGTTGGAACGATTATTATTATTACTGAACTTATCAAATTCTTTAAAAGTTGGCAACTAAATACAGTAGCTATGCTAAAATTAATTCAAATCAACTGAAATATTACAATATACATATAGACGTAGTCAAAAAGAGTAAAGCCGCAAAATTCCGTTCAATTTTTTGTTATGACATTGTTCTCCTGTGGCTTGTCATTTTCAAATCAATCGTAATTCGTAAAAATAATTTGTAAGATTCGTTGCATTAGAAAATATTATTCATTTTCGTGATGATGACCAGACGGTGGAAGCTAGTTGGGAATAGAGATAACATTTATAAATATATATATTCCGGTTCGTCTTTCTTTTCGTTCATCTTTTTATTTAAAAAGAGTAGTAAATATACATACNAGTAGCTATACTAAAGCAAATTCAAGCCAACTGAAATTGCTGAAATATTACAATATACATATAGACGTAGTCAAAAAGAGTAAAGCCGCAAAATTCCGTTCAATTTTTTGTTATGACATTGTTCTCCTGTGGCTTGTCATTTTCAAATCAATCGTAATTCGTAAAAATAATTTGTAAGATTCGTTGCATTAGAAAATATTATTCATTTTCGTGATGATGACCAGACGGTGGAAGCTAGTTGGGAATAGAGATAACATTTATAAATATATATATTCCGGTTCGTCTTTCTTTTCGTTCATCTTTTTAGTTAAAAAGAGTAGTAAATATACATACAATTATCTTGGCCAAAATACTTGCGACAAATAGGAAAACTGCATTACTTCGGTCTTTGATTATGTACGCGCGCCCCGCTCCCCCCCGTTTCAGTGTTGCTTGAATCAAACGCCAATCGACCTTCTCGACATTGAATTAGGGGGGAGGGGGGTCAGGAGGCTCTAAACGTATGTTTTCGCCTCGATATTTTAGGAAACATCATAAAAACACTGAATTTTGCCTATGTCCCTGCCTCTTTTGGCCAGGATTGTAGTTGAAAAGACATTCAGCATAATGTTATAATCAAATCAAACCTAAGTTTGCGATAAAATTTTGACATAATCGGCACAGTGGCAGGTTTCAATGTCTGATTGGTCCGTGAAAATGAGGCTTAGTAGATTTTCAGCCAATGAGGCTTAGTAGATTTTCAGCCATGAGGCACGGAAATGAGGGAAAAAATTTGATTCTTATAATTTGCTTGAGATACTCTTTGTCTTCGTGCGCTAATCGCTCCGACATTACATGTCAATCAAATCAACTGATGCCATTGTTACAAATCCTGCCCTTATTCTGTTCTGCATACCAAATACATAAGATCACGTGCATATTTCATTCAACGTTAGATAAAATGTGCCAACGATTGCATGATATAATAATTATAATGCATATTTCAATTCAGTAGTACCCCCCCCCAAAAAATATATGTCTTACGAATACAATAAACATTTGCATAAGAGCAGTAAACGACCTGCGTATAAGAACCTGGTGCGTTTAGAACCTTCAGGTTGAAATTGTTATCCCTATTTTGGTTGGGGGCCCCCCTAGTAGACTTTTTGTTAGAACTCTGCCAGGAGAACAATTGTGGCCTGGAAACTTACTGACCTTTTGCTGCTACTTATTGTGCAACGACTCAAGAAGTTTTATACAAATATTTTGACAAATGAGGGGGAGGGAGACAATTTTCCAGAATTGACTCAGTCAAAATCGCCAATTCTCGAATATTAACTTTCGCGAAAAAGGCAGCAAAATTGCAATATTTTGCAAAGATATTTTGCTTTGCAGTACTACTTGATGTAATCTATCATAATATTCATGTTTGGATGGAAATCTATCGCATATTTCCTGATTTTGACCGATTTTGCCACTTTTCTTGACCACACAAAGAAAAATGCTGACGCAAGCAATAATGACGGCTAATTTTAGGTCAATTTTTATATTCTCATAAAGTACATGCCTGGGGCTATTAGTACACCAAATCTGGTTGCTCTATCTATTTCCAGTCAAGAGTTAGGTAGGGGAGGGGGAGGGCTTTTTTGCCCCCCCCCAACCGAAATCGGACGTGTCAGATAGCCCAACCACTCTAGAAGACCGCTATTTTATCAAAGCGAATCCATTGTATTCATTGCATCTGAACGCAGACGTAGATTTGCAAGAGTGTAGGTTCTTACACGCGGGACGCGGGTATTCACCGTTGCTGTTGTTGTTGTAAATTTGCTTGAATTCGATACGTAGTAGCTATAGCATAAGTTCCAATTACAGCGTCATTTCAAATACAAGCTTACCATCAATTTTTGTCTCCTTTTCAACAAGTTCTGCTGGCAGCATTTGTGGCTTCGATGCTTTCAGTAACTCTAACATTTTACGCAAAGTATCGTTCTCCCTCTTCAAATCCTCATTTTCAGTCCGTGTTCGCTCTTCGGTTTGTAAGGGCTCATCTACTGCGGTTGTGGATTCAGATGTTTTTGCAGCTTGCATTTCCTTTCTTATGACATTCATGTCTACATATGTACAATCATAATCATCATCATCATCGTCATTATTATGATCATAATCATTACCAGCACCAGAATGATCATTACTTTCCGCATCAGCAGCTTCAGCAGCCGTTTGCTTTTCATCTTCCAGTTTTTGTCGCACTTGCTGTATCCATTCTTCGGCAGCAATATCTGTATAACCATATTCCTCCCTTTCTTCAAAGCAGCTGTCATCAGATGCATACCCATCCGACGAGCTGCTTGCGATTGACTGACGATTAAGAAACAGTGGATCTCTGTGGAAAATAAAAGATAGTTCCAAATAGAGTTTTAGATCGATGAATTGTTTTACAATTTCTACATACAGAGTCATATTTTTCAATCATTATATCATTATATAATGATATAATAATTATTTTTTTCATTATATTCAAGGCTATATGTTATAGTTATAAGGCTATATGCTATATTCATAATCAAAATGTTCGTGTGCATTTAAAGAATCATAGCCACACGTACAAACAACTGATATATTCATATTTTTAAATGAATTACTATTTCATTGACACAAAAGACAAATTAGGTCTTCAGCACGCACAACAACCTTGTTTTTTGGTAGTTTAATGACACCGAGGAGCTAAACTTATCGAAGTAGTGACCTGGTTCTTCCTCTCGATGTGACATCATCCCATGATTCATTTAGCCTGGAATTACTCGCCTCCGCAAATGATGAATGGTATGGTCCCTGTAGTCCCCTTTCAGCTGTCTTTAAGAGCACAAAATAACATCTTAAGTTACAGAACTTGGTTTGCAGGACACAAGATGCCGTTCTGGCTGGCGTGTAAACTCTCTAATGATAGTTAATAACACCGTGAATTGAGAACTGTCCAGGAGTTAAGCGAAAAGACTACAGTTTTCACTAAAAGTACAAATATGCATATTGAACTTACTAACCTGGACTCCCTTGGGCTGCCTAGCGGGACGCCAATATCAGAGCTTGCCCTGGACTCCCTTGGGCTGCCTAGCGGGACGCCAATATCAGAGCTTGCCCTCTTTTTCAGACTTTTTCGTTTCTTTGAACTTAATACCCCTTTGAGGCTCATTGTTTTCTTGATGCTTTTCTTCTTATGCACCTGTTCATCGCATGACTTACACCAGGGAAACAAGGCATCAACTATACTCTGCATTCTTATCTTATCCTCCGAAGAGGATACATCTGATTGATCGCTGTTGGAAGATCTTTGGCTTTTGGGTGATGTTTGCAATTTGGTGAAAATCCAATTCAGATCTTCGAGAAGTCGTGGCTCATCAACTGTAACAAATGTAATAAAGGAGTTGTCATTTTCAATGCTGGGTACAGGGGTAAAAGAATTTTTGGAGGGGTATGAAATTTCTTTGCCTTGTTTTATTGGGTTATCAATATTTTTTGCCAATTTATGATGGAGTTTCAAAGTTTTTGAATACCAAAGGTTCAACAGCAAAAACAACCTTTTCCTTCAAATTTCTTAATCCTCTGCTGATATGGAGCTTTGAAGTAATTCTTGCAAAGTTAGATGTATGATGCATCAAAATAGACAACTTCCTAAGGGCAATTAACTTATCATATTGCAGGCAATATGTAAAGGGAGATAGAGTGACTTATAAATAGAACAAGGAATACATTCAGTCACTGCAAACATGGACATATTTTGTAACACAATAGCATCAGTACCCCCGGGGGGGGGGGTACTTAGTATATTTGTCCGACGGGGATGTGCTGTTTTTTAGGGTATCGTTTTCACCGATTTTTTCTAGAACGGGTTATCAAAAGAAGGCAATTTTTCTCGAGCCGCTTGTCAAAACATATCAAAAGGGGAAATATTGTTAGGTTGAGTTGTTATTTAGTCCACGAATCTCCTCCCCTGTTGTTTGCAAGCTTCGAATGGGTTATTAGATACATAACATCTTTGCCAAAACAAATAGCAGGGCTGAACATCTTTGGTGAAGATTCTAAATTCAAATGAGAACTTTTGTACCTTGAAATTAGTCTTAGTTCCTTTGAAATAAGAACTTACTTCAGCCTGGCTCTCAAAAAAGTAGGTTCTTATATGAGGGGATTCACTGTATAACAATTACAACTCAGCTCCTGAATCAAACAAACAAAAGTCCGCTATGCAGATCTTTAGATTCATCATTCTTTTTTCGTCGTACACTTAGGAGTGACTTCTCTTAAAAACCTCTTTTGGCGTGCACAAGGCGACAGTTTGCTCTACTGCCTTCAGGGCAACTTTTGCAGCTTTGTTTGCTTGCTGATGCCATGGAGAATCCTTGTTGTCACACACAGCATTTTTTAGTTGGCTATGCTTTGTTGACAGAGTGTGACTGGCTCGATATCAATAAGATATTTTTGATTGCCTATACCTTGCTCCGGATCCACTGGAGTATATTCTGATCCTAATGCTACCTAGACCAGGAGTACAAGATTCATCTCATTCACGGTATGTTTCTAGTTTTTGGAACCAGAAAATGTGACTGTGGAACATCCCCTGCCTCTCTCGTAAAGCATCAACGATTTTCAAATAGTCTGTGCCCTGGACCACATATAATTCTACAGCTAGAAGGCTTGAAGAGCGAGCAAAGCGAGCGCTTTTACTTTTCAGTAGTTAAATTGATAAACTTTACAATACAAAGTCCAAAGGGAGAATAATAAGATATGCAATCTAAACAATGTGAATTGGATCCACATTTGTCCTTCTGTGTAGGCTCTCTTTTGTTTGCTTTCCCTCCTTCACAGCCCCCAAGCCCATTCATAGTCATCAAAACAGTAAGAGGCAACATAGGGCTAAAATCTTTAAAAAGGTTGGTGTAAAATTCTATTACAGTTTTTCTTTGAATTAAGTGGCTTGGAAGGAATTTAGTTTTTTTTTGCTGCAAATCTGTCGCGGAAATTTATTGATACCTTCATTAGTTTCAAAATGGCGACGTTTATCAAATTTGAGGTTATGACGTCATCAAATTTCTTACCCTGGGCACCAGAGCCTCAAGAAAAAGGCTCTGGTACCCAAGATACAAATTTCTAAATGCAAAATCAGAAGAGATACAGGTTTCTGCTTGCCACCATAATTTAGACCTTCATAAACTGTGGTTTTCTTGCAGGTTATATCATTTTTCCTTTTTGAAGGTTTAGGATTTACGATGATTTAATTTTTTTCAAAATTTTCCATGCATTTTTTCAAAAATAATTGAATAGCTCCATTTTGAAAAAAATCAAGATATCAAAACATTTCCACGGCAGATTGACAGGAAAGTAATCTTTCAAGTCTCTTTCAAGCCATTCAATTCAAAGAAAAATCTCATGAAATTTTACACCCACCTTTTTACAGACTTGAAAGATTTGAGCCCTATGCTGTAGGAGGCATAAAATGAAAGAATATTTGGTAAAGTAAAGGTTGTACCATAAAATGATACTGAAATGGCAGATGCATGAAAGGAAATAATACTAAGTCATTGGCACACTGAGGCTTTCCGAACCTACGTTATGATGAAGAAAAACAGAAATGGAACAAACCTATAGGGCTAGGTTTTGGATGGACTTTTCTTCGTTCAGGTAATGGAGGCGGCGAATTTTCTGCCTGACTGCTAATACTTCTAGTGCTTGACTCAGAGTTGATTGTTAATGTTCGTGAGAATGTACCAGAATCTATTGAATCCTTTCGACTTACTCCAAGACCTTTAAAGAAACGCAAGTTGACCTTAGTTTTTGAAATAAAGCATCTTTTCAAACAGCAAGGCTGGAATTGAAATGAATACAGTAAACACTCGCGGATAAGAGCCTAATGGATTAAGAACATGCAAGCTGAAATAAGGGCGCCTACCTTGTAAGAACTGTGTTTATTCCCAGTACTGCTTTCGTGACATAATACACAGAGTAATTGCTCTCCTGTCAAGATGACGTAAGCATAATTCTGTGGTTTCAAATTCCGGTGTTGATGTAATACGAGGTCAACTGTTATACGAGATGACCACAGGGAACCAGACAGCATGATTTTTGATTGGTCAACACTAACAGACGTTAGAATATGAAAATCACTGAAACTAAAGAACCTAGTTTTCTTGTGCTATACACGGATTAACAGGACAGCAATTACTCTGTGTAGTATGTCACGAAAACAGTGCTGGGAATAAACACAGTTCCTCAAGGTAGGCGCCCTTGGCTAAAACTGTCAAATCAAACCCCATTTTATAAGAACCAGTCAAATGTTATCACACGCAGGTTAACTTGCAGAGGTTCTCGTACCCGGGTGTTTACTGTATTTAAGAAGCAAAGTCCAGAAAACTTAAAATCTTCATCCAAAGTTGGAATTTCACAAGATATAACTTACTCAACATTTTCTCGTACAAATTTGAACGGGGTCGTAAAGTGCAATTAAATTTCAAAGAAATGTTTTTAGTTACAGCTATCCTTCTCCCAAGATAAACAAGTAAAGCTAGAGATAAACATAGTAAACAAACAAAAATATCAGCACTTTGATGCGAATTGAAATGAGCACGACGTTTCGAGCATAGCCACGATACTTCATTGAAATTGCTATGGAGAAGATCGTTCGTGCATTTTTTCTTGAGAAACAAAATCATTTTTTGAAATATCACTTACCTGACGTATTTGGGGCTCTTGAAGTCTCTGATCTGGGAAAAGATTAAGGCATTAAGGTTTCGTCATTCACTTACTACTCTACCCTGGGTACCAGCCTCTCTAACATCTCTGTTTTTATGTTAGAGAGTCTGGTACCCAGGGTATTACTACTCATAAGAAAATAAACCTTTCAACTCTATAGAATGAAAGAAAGCACCCATCTCGCTCCTACCTGTTATCCTCCTCCAGTTCAAAGGAATCTATAAACTTGAGCACTTACGACTTACTTATGGAGTGGCTTTTTCCTAAACTCAAAAATGGCTGCACGTCACGTAGAGGCAGGGGATTCCTGTGCCTTTTTGGGCTTTTCGTGCTTTTTATAAGATTTATGTCCGCCATTTCTCAGACCAATTTGATATTTTGTTTCAGAAACAGAAACAGCGGTGATGCATCGGACGTCTGGTTTTGTGCATACCGTAAAAGCTATATTTAGTTTTCGTCTCCATCCAAATATGACAAAAGGCTCTAGGGACGAGGTTGATGTGAGCAAATTGGGCCTAAGAATCTCCGATCGGGCCTAAATCAACGGAACTGCGGATTTCATGTCGCCCTTGGTTTACTATTGCTCCAAACTCAGTTACGTTAACTATAGATATGCATTTAAAAGAGTACCTGCGGCTGTCAAATGATGATGTCCCTAGCTTGTCAGAGCCCTAAAATAAATAAAAAATAATTATAAAAATTTAGTAATAATGAAAATAATCACCATCAACTTACCCAAGGATTTGTGAAGATGCAAAGTCCACCATACCTTCCGTCTACAATCCTGGACAAAATATTTGGAACAAAGTTGATTTTTTGGTGATTATCTCGGTTCTTCTCACTCTTACATTTGCACCACCCCCTTTTACCCCCGAAACAATGTTAATTGGCATCTTGAAGCTGAAAACATCCACGCAACATTGTATCGGGGGTAAAAGGGGGATTGTTCTATTGTAATTGTAGAATCTTACGTTGTTCCAATATATTTTGTCCACGATTGTCTGTATGAAGAAACTTGTAGGGTTGGTCAAAGAAAGGGGGAAATGCGAAAAATATTTAGAATCTTTACCAGTAAGATGGCATCAGTGAAAAGATGTAATATTTGACACTTTTAACAGGATAAATGATCAAATTAGCAAGGAAGGGCTCAGTATTGACGATGGAATTGGCAAATCTTCACACATTGTCAGAACAACATATCATAAACCAATTTTGTAGCACTTACAACGAGTACGGTCATGTCTGACTGTTCTTTATAATTTGATAGAGAAATAAATTCAGGCCATTCATCCATAATTCCAATAAACAAATTGATATGCAGAAATAATAGCGTCTTTTGGCATGAAAAATCTCTATGGTAACAAATATGGCAGCTTTTCGCAAAGATGGCCGATCTTAGGACTATGTGGTATTTGCAATTTTGCATCACAATTATCTTATGTATACACTGATGGGCTTTGGCACGGGTAACCACACGGGTAACCACAAGGGTAACCATGATTTCATAC
>REGL01000176.1:0-38417 GCA_004194395.1 Aurelia aurita complex sp. Pacific
CCCGGGAACCAACTGAAGGCACTTGGAAAATTCTACTGACAGGAAATCTTATGACTGTATGCAGCAATATGCTTCATATACCTCCAAAGAGAACTGAACCATACAATTTCAATATACTTTCAATGATTTTGGAAATTATAATAATACATCAAGCTACTCTTGATACCTTTTGCTGCAGTGACAAGTCTGCCAAGACAGAAAAGTACAACCACATACACCTTCATGACACAGCAATCTCATAAACCTATCAATAGAAAATTCTTCATTATTTTCAATCTCTTTTCTCAGACCTTACCAGCTTATAACAAACATTAATACTTTTTCTGAAGAAGATTCGATCGGCTCTATTGTAATGGCGTAAATTTTCTATTTTTCCATTGTCTTGCCCCTTTATACAAAGTCCCCCCGCCCCCTCCCCCCCCTCAAAATTCAACCCTTACTATTGCTGACTGGTCTGGGCCAAGGTCTGGGCAAAACGTTGTAAAGTTTTAGGACTATAAGAGGACGAACGAAAAAAAGGCCTACTACCACATTGAATTGAGATGAATCAATAAAATTTATACAAATTCATCATGTTGGTCTGAAACGCCTGATATACAGGTTCAGTCACAAGTCAAAACGTTGTTAAATTGAGTAATAGTTGGATATTAGGCCCACAGAGACACGCGTAGGCCTACCTACGACGACGGTCGGCTCGAGCCAGTGACACTGTCGCATGTCTTCTCCTCTTTAGCATCATTCTTGCTTTCTGCAGATGCAGTCTTGTTAAAAAGGCAAACATTTGATGATGGTGATGCGTTTTGGTTCTCCTTGATGGAGAGAAAATCTTTCCCAACGATATTTCCCGCTTCTCTGAACAAAATACGTCCGCCATTGCCACCAAGTTGAGCGCGATTGAATTGAATTGAAACCAAAATTGAGATTACGTGACTTGGCAAAACTAGCAATGATTGGACAGTCCAAATAACCGGTTTATTTATCACACAATACGACTTTCTTACCCAAAACAACCAGTTTTTGGGACAGAGGTGAAATTTGAATATAAATCCTCACAAAGATCAAGTTTTCTAACCTCCTATCTCATCAGAAACATAAAGTTTACCTGTGAGCTGTTTCTAACCTTGTCCGGCAAATTTCCGAAAACAAGACCTGGATTTCAATTTTTCATCATCAAAATGGTCATAACTTCCATCTGTATTAAGTTGTTATTTTGTTAGTTTGTATTTCTTTATTGTAAATTGTTGTGATAGTGTATTGCAATTTATTATTTATTTAGTTGTATGTAGTGGAATTTTAAAATGAACTGAACTGAACTGAACCGAACATTGTCCGGCAACCGGTTTGAGACACTTGTACTTTCATGGCTACAAGTGCCACTTGCTCTCGAAAACAGTAGTGGTCGAAACTACCGGTTTTTGGGACAAGCATCGTCAGTGTTACATTATGTTAAAATTGTCCTTTAAATTGAAGAAATGTAACAGCGGAAATTTGCCATCAAAAACTACCAGTTTTTGGGACAAAGGTGGTGCAAATTTTTTCGTGTACTACCAGTTTTCGGACAAAGGTAGGACCATGTTTCCAGTGTGAACTGCCCGCTCGTTCTGACATGTGTTGTTTGTTTTATTCATTTCTTATAAATTAAATTTGTTCTTATAAAAGAAAACTGTACTCACCCTGTTACACTATCTCTCCTTCTAGAAAAAAGACAGTGTCGTATGTGAAAAACAAGTCTCCTCCGGATCTCTACTCGGTTCTTTAGAACATAAAATGGGCCAAACAGAATAGATAAACCATGACAACTGATGATGGTTTATTAGACTTGCTCCAAGTTTATTTCTTTTTTCGTCAGTGATTCCTCTTTTTCGTCAGTGATTCTTCGTTAGTAAATGCGAAGGAGCATGCGGATGATTGAAAACGAGGCCGGACGGGGGTAGGAACTCTCCCTCCTTCCTTTCGTTCCTTTACCCACGTCGCATGCTCCTTCGCATTCCTCTATGTTTCGCATTTACCAACATTTACCAACTATCAACTATCACTGACGAAAAAAGAAATAGACTTGGAGCAAGTCTATGGTTTATTAACGAAAACCGACACCGAAATCGGTAGAAAGAAGACTGTCAACTCCTATAAAAGAAACAACAACCAAAATAAACCTGTGACAAGAGATAAACTGTTAAATCCTGTAAGAGAAATGCGAATTAATCTTAAAACCTGAAAGGAAAGAAATAAGTTAGTTACTCAGTAAAGATCACCTTACTGGGAAGGTACTTGAGTAAAGTCTAAATATTGGAAAGGCTTATTTGTTTTTGAACGTTCAAGAGAGCACAGGTAGTGACAATGAAGATTGTGATTGAACTTATTCGTAAAAAACTACGAGTTCGCAAAATCTGATAATCTTAACAAACTTTCAGTCGCAGAGGGGGGGGGCACTTAGCATAAATTTTCAGGCAACCCAAAAATATCAGTTAAGCTTCATTGCAACCAAAAAATATCAGCTCATTTTACACCCTGGCATCTGTAAACGAACGTAAAAGATCCTGAAACAATGCAAATTGAGGCCAGGATTGCCTCTAAGGTACCCAGAAATATCATTTTGACTGTATTTGATCCCCGGAAATATCATGGCCATAGTTTCAGTCAAATTTAGACCCAAAAATATCACTTTTAGTAACTTACCTCCCCGCATGTGCATATGCTGAGTACACCCCCCTCTGGGCTTTCAGCACCGGCTCAAATTCTTAGTTTTTCATAAAAATAAAATACGTGTACAGCAATTGATTCTGTTTTTCAATGCTGTTCTGCGAATGATACCTAGACCATCTGCCATGCCTTACTAGCCACTTACTAACAGTTCCAAGATGAAATCAACGTAACGTAACAGAAGAAGTTCGTACCTGAGAGAAATAGATCTTCTCTAATCCAGTGAATCCACTGTAACCTTTGAATACCAAACTAGGCTAATACCAAACCTAAAGCAGAATGATACAACGATTCTTATGCGTTTGCTTTGTCAAATAACTTTGCTTTGTCTGGTTGGTTGAAATAAATGAATCTGCTAGTTAAAGACAACGTTATCTAGCCAAGAGGCGATTCATCTTGATATCAACCGCATATATCTTATTAATACTATCTAACGACGTTTTTTAACATTGTCTATCGCCATTGGACATGATACCTGCATTTAATTGATTCCATAGTAGCAAATATTTAAGTTTTCCGCAAAATGAGGTAAATTTCAAGACATGATGTTAAAGTCAAGCAGCATACATAATGCAGTGAATTCAAAATAGTTAGAGACTGTCTTTGAGCTGTAAACAAAAATGGAAAACCAGTAGGAGATGTCATCATGTATCCAAGACAATCTCATCAGGAATGCAAACGCTTTTAAAATGCGAGAACTGCTTAATACACGTATTTTTTCAAACAAAATAGCCTATAAGAAACTAAACTCTCAGATCTCCAAAAAATTAAGAAACTCCAGTACTGGGAGAATATAAAGGAAATCCTTCAGATATATTCACTTTACTTTCACTTGTTTCCTGTATCATACTACTCGTAAGGTACTTGATTAATGTCTAAACATTGGGAAGGCTTAAGAAACCTTGTTTTGAAATGTCCAGGACGGCACAGGAAATGAACATGAAGATTGTCATGGAGCCTCCAGGAAATTCGTAAGAAACTCTGAGTACTCAAATTCTGATAATTTTAAGAAACTTTCAGTACTGGCCCAAATTCTTAGTTTCTTATGAAAAAATACGTGTAAAGCGAAACAAAATGATAAAGAGTATTTCTCTAAATTGGATTCTTCGCTCAATACTAGCTGCTCAGTATGGTTCTTAAAGCACCATGGTCAACCAGAGTCCTTTGCAGGAAAGCTACAATTTCAGACTGTCTGCAAATCGATTTTGGCCTCAACGGAAACTATGGATCGACAGTGAAGAAGCTGAGCAGATTTGAGCAAATCACCAAGAGTGAAACTTTTCTATCCGTTCACCTACAACAGTGTGAATCAATGGTTGCCACTCACTCAGGCCAAATTTGATTCTCAGACAGTCTGAAAGTTCTGAGTACCTGCAAAGACCCTAGGTGTGGGTGACAATGGCTATTCAAAGATCTATTAGCCATGATCNGGAAAGCTACAATTTCAGACTGTCTGCAAATCGATTTTGGCCTCAACGGAAACTATGGATCGACAGTGAAGAAGCTGAGCAGATTTGAGCAAATCACCAAGAGTGAAACTTTTCTATCCGTTCACCTACAACAGTGTGAATCAATGGTTGCCACTCACTCAGGCCAAATTTGATTCTCAGACAGTCTGAAAGTTCTGAGTACCTGCAAAGACCCTAGGTGTGGGTGACAATGGCTATTCAAAGATCTATTAGCCATGATCCCTTCTCGTTCTGCGCGCAATGAATCATGGATAGAAACTTTTGTATACATGTTTGAAATTTGCAGAAGTTGATGGCAGAAATCTACCAGTCCATGAATCATCTTAACCCATCGCTTGTATGGGAGTTTCATGAAAAAAAGCATGTAGCTTATGATCTAAGGATACAAAATCTTTGCAACCTGCCACAAATAAAGACACAGGGCTATGGCAAGAATCACTGTCCTCTAGAGGGAGTTTCCTCTGGAACACCCTAGATGATAGTGTTGAAAATGAGCCAACACTTTCTGCTTTTAAAAAGAGGATCAAAGACTGGGCTGGCGATGAATATGCCGCTAATTTTAGTATCAAGTATATTTCTTTGTAAATAGTTGGTTTGAATTAGTTTAATTGCTATTGTAAATACCAACTTTAAATATGGATTAAATGAAAACATGAAAAAATGAAAAGCAATGAATCATGAAAAGGAATGGAAAGGCATTGATTAGATAGACTTATTCCAATAAAAGTCTCTTGTTTCGCTCCCCCTGCAGACTTGTAATAACAACAACAACAACGAAAGTTAGAGGGAATTATGTAATGAGTCTACTGACTGGGCAAACAAAAAAATTCAAATCAAAAGAATTAGGTAAGCTTAAGTCATTTCAGTTAACTCCACCTATGATGTCAAGGCTTTAAAGGCTTGGTGAATACATAGCCTCACTACATAAGGACCCTCAACTTACGCTCATCTAATTGAACTGAATTAATGTTGTTGTTGTCGCTCCAGTCAAGGGCCTTATGGACTAACTCTTCTCAAAACGGCAAAAAAATTCTCGCCAGGAACAAATTTGTTCCTGGACCAATCAGGATGCAAGACTTGAAATAACTTGATGGGATTGGCTGATTCTTCTTCAATTTAAACTTCCCGCCAATAGTAGCCTGCGNGAAAAAATAGCAGGTGATTTAGGCCATGTCCGTTTCTGGAAGCGTAAGTCCATGAGTCGTAGTTGTAGCGTCCATTAGCCTATCAATAGCTATAACCTACGAACATATAATCAGTCTAGTGAATACAAACCTACTACATTTTTCGTTTTGTGTAACCCAGATAGCTAGTTCAATCGTTGTGCATGCCAAAAATAGTTGTTTTGAGAAGACACAAGCATGTATTGAAAAACTCAAACATATTTAGCAAGGATTTATAATTCGACTCTTGCGAGTTTCCCTGGCCTATATCAAGGGTATCATCAGGGAGTGCATTGGGGTGGACAGGTCCTTTCACAAGGCCGCATTTATTCATAAGCAAAACGATGTAAACCAGTTAGGTATACGTTTCAAAATCTTTGATACTAGCATTCAAGAATGTTTCTAGCAAACACCTACTGTACGTTTGACCATGAAGTCACTTGTCAAGTTAATGTTAATGTAACATATATACATACAAAATATGGTCAGAATTAATCTATATTCTCTCTAAAGATTCACAAACCTTTTGTCAAATTTTCTTTGCTGTTGCTTCAAAATAAATACAATTGGTTCATTTTCAACATTTTTCTTTTTTTCATACACATATTTACCAGCGCACGCCAAAAAGTTCCTGATTTGACAGGACATGATAAATCACACATGAGGCCGATTTCAGACTGTTGATGTAATCTAAGGCCAAAATACCAAATGATATTCGAAGATGTTTCTTCGAGTTTTGGCTTCCTATTTTTCCCGCTGCAAGCAATGTCTTCAAATTTTTAATCTGGAAACAATGCAGATCGATCGAAAACCATGTTCTAATTTTCTACAAGATTGAGCTGCAGAAGAACATGAGAAGACCTTTGAAATGACTAAGGAACTAATGAGTGGATTAGTTATAATCCGTTGTACGAGGAACCGCCTAATTCTTGCACAATCTTAGTTAACCTTCATTATCTTTTGTCTATTCAGTCTATTCACGCTCAATCTGATCCAGTCGTTTGAATCATTGGCCAGGGTCACACCAAAAAGTGTCTCCAAAGGTCCAAATTGAAGCAAAATCTAAGATACAACTACCCTGGGAACCAGACTCTCTTGCATAAAATTGAGACTCTCTCTATTTTATGTTAGCGAGTCTGGTACTCAGGGCATGATACAACAAAATTTTTCTGACTAAATTGTTTTTAATTTTTAGTAAACTACATGTATAGCAGCTGAATACAGTATTGTGAGTGCCTTTTATAAAGTCTTTCAAAGACAGCAACGCCAGTTTGTCTTAGTTTCCAACATTGATGATGATGATGATGATGATGTTGAGGTATTTCGTGACGAAATACCGTGTCCACTTACTGCAAAAGATATAAACTATATTCAAGCTAAAGTAGTCCCCACATCTTTGAATGGTTCGAAAATCACTATTTTCATTTTGAGAAACAGATGAATATTATGTGTGACATGGCCTTGAATAATGCAAAATAACAGTTTGGACCGAAATTTGCAGACAGAGCCCTTTTAATACCACATTCACACTGACACAGTTAAACCAGCTTTATCTAGTCAAGGTTTAATTTCAGCCAATCAAATGAATTAGATTTGCCAGATCAACTAATCACAAGGTCCCTTTCGATTGCCTGGTTTAGTTTAAGCTGGTTTCACTTGCAGTGTGAATAGGATATAAGCATAATACCTGCAAGTTGATATCCATAACCGCCATTAAGGGTTCCATCAACTGTTGTTGCTGTTGTGCTATCTAATACCCCATTGACATTGAGGGGTTTTGAGAATGACGAGCTAGATGCAATGATTAGGTCCCAGTCTTCATCAGAAAGAAAAAGATGCTGTTCAAAGCGGTCACCATAAAATTTCATCTGTATGCCTTTCTTGTTTTTGCCATATAGCTCTTTGGTTGTCGAGTCATAAAACGTAATGGTTGATAGCATGGGGTTAAGACCTAGAAAGAATGAATAGAAAAATGAATTATGTTGAAAGAGTTAATGGGTTAATGACTGAATGAAGTAAATCATTAATAGGGAACGAGTAGTGAGGCGTGCGAAGTAGAAGTTTGAAATGAGACGTATCGCTGCGTAGGAGCTCAGGCGCGAAAACAGTTTGAACTTTATTTGAACAACTGTAATGGCAGCTCTCATTTAATGCTTGTTGTGTCGAGAGAAGAACGAAGGAAAAGCAACATTATCAAGCTTTTCTCGCAATCTCGTGGTAGAAAAACAAGTCAAGGGTCAAGAACACAATTTTTATCATAATATAGGCCACCTCAACGTTGCATTATTGTCCATGCTAAAAATAGTATGAGCGAGTAGGGGTTGGGGTATAGTATATAGGATTGAACGTAATAAGTCTAATACAAACCTATCCAGGCTTTATCATTCGGGTATCCATAGTAACAATTATGACGAACTTTCATTGCTATCTTTTCGTATGGGCCGCAGAAGAAGGTCAGTGATCCAGTTTTGTCGACGATCGTTGCGAAGCCGTCCATTGATTGCACTGAAAGACAATATTTATCCTTCATTCATCGTTTAGCTTTCTAAAGTCTCAAAACAACAAACAAAACAAAAAACTAAAACAATGTGATTTGTGATTTGCGATTTGCAGGTGATTTGCGATTGGAAGGTGATTTGCGATTGGCAGGTGATTTGCGATTTGAAGGTGATTTGTGATTTGCAGGTGATTTGTGACTTGCAGGTGATTTGCGATTTGCAGGTGATTTGCGAATTGCAGGTGATTTGCGATTTGCAGGTGATTTGCAATTTGAAGATGATTTGCGATTTGCAGGTGATTTGCGATTTTATATTCTAGGTGCTACCATTTGCTGCTGTAAAGTTTGTGACTGGCTGTAGATTCAGTTTGCATAATTTGCAACGAGTTTTATTGCATAATTTAATTCCAGGCTCATGTAGATATCATGTGCAAATGTCCGCGAAAAAAGGCAATTGAAGAGTTTTATATGAGCAGTTTTGCGTTATCGTAAATCTCACCTGACATCTAATTTGAGACTGACTTTTAGCAACATAGGCTCCATCTTTGATACATGTGATGACGCATTTGAAAACGACAGCAAAAATTTAACGGTGCCAATTTCTTTGTAGTCCCTGCGACAAAAGAGCTGGCTGGATCTTGACGACAAAGAAATTAATCTATCTGGGCCTAAATAATCAATCAGCCTCGCTGCAAAAAAGTTGAAAACTGTTTTGTTTTCATCACTTTCGAGTGTTCACACGATACCATTTTCAAACTGTACTGGTAAGAGTTTCGTTCAAAGTTATACCGTTTTAAATGTTTGCCATTTTCGTGTGTCCTATCCGTAACAAATTTATGCTGTCGTTTTCAAATTGTGCATAGTCTCATTTGAGGCTTTATAATTTGATGTTTAGACTCACCTCTTGTTTTTTCATTCCGGTAAGCAAACTGGATATGTTCTGTGGTATTGTGTACCAAAGAGATTACCATTTTCTTGGTACCATTGATATTTGTACAATTTTCTCTGACACAGTATGAAACATCAAGCAAAAGAGAACCTTGTAAAGGACGATCATCTCTTATGTTCCATCTTGTGTCCCCGTTTATTTTGATCTTATAAATCAAGCTCCTAGATTTGTCCATCAATAATTCTTTCACCTGCAAAACAAAGAAGATATTTGATAATCAAAGGAACCTGTGAGTCACACACGGAGCTCTATCGTTTTAAAGGACATTTCTCCGTTGCAGGAATCGAATAGCATTTTCAAGCAAACCCAAGCAAAACAATTCGTCAAATGACGGCTCTGCTACCACACAGAAGTCTGATCCACAGGGTGTCCAAAAAAATTCCGTCCCGTCTGTGTATCTACTGTGGAGGACTGTGTATCTACTGTGGAGGAGCTGTAGCTTAGATTGTCCAATGTATTTTTGCATAGCTTTATAGCATAGTTCATTGCATGGGTTGCTGATTTATGGCTGATTTATGAGTCATTCTTACTATAGGTTGCTGATTTATGGCAAATGAAACTCGAAATGAGTGATGCTTCAAAAACAGCAGTTTTACTCTATTGCTCTTAAAATGTCAAATCAAATCAAATCAAATCAAATCAAATCAAATCAAATCAAATCAAATCAAATCAAATCAAATCAATCAATCAATATGGGAAGAAACGGTTCTAGCATTGTATTCTAAACTTTTCGAAATTTGAGAATGGGTCAAAAGCCCGGTCAAAAGTGCTGATTATCTTATATTAANCAAATCAAAACAAATCAAATCAAATCAAATCAAATCAAATCAAACCAAACCAAACCAAACCAAACCAAACCAAACCAAACCAAACCAAACCAAACCAAACCAAATCAAATCAAATCAAATCAAATCAAATCAAATCAAATCAATCAATCAATCAATCAATCAATATGGGAAGAAACGGTTCTAGCATTGTATTCTAAACTTTTCGAAATTTGAGAATGGGTCAAAAGCCCGGTTAAAAGTGCTGATTATCTTATATTAATGCTCTTACCTTGATAATTCTCTCAGATATTGAATGATTGTAATATCTGTCTCCCTTTTTATCATTCAACTCAACTTCTTCAACACTTAAGTATGGCGGTATTTGTAACCTTACAAATATATTATAAGCTCTTTCCAAGGACTTGCTGGCATCATGGTACAGTCTTACTCTCAAAGAGAAAGTCGACCTAAAATCAAAACATAAAAAAGGAAGGATTGATTTCCTTTCACTTCGATTGTACACTCACTCGAAAGAATTCGAAACAACAATGACAGATTTTGCATAAGTATCGGGCCTAGAAATGAAAATTTAGCCTTATACAGAGACGTAGGAACCGGGGGGGAGGGGGCACTGGGGGCACGTGCCCCCTAAGATTTTGAAATAAACAAAGAAGTGCCCTTTTTATTTTCAGGAAATGCCCTATTAGCTTAATGGAAAAAGTGCCCTTGAAGTGTCGTGCCCCCCCAAGCTTGAGATGCTTCCTACGTCCCTGAGCCTTAATTAACAGCTTATCATATTTGCAGTGTTCGTCAATAGTTAACTTGAACATAGATACCTTGGTTTATTGTAATGGGTGCTTTGGGAGAGGCCTAAGCAAATTTTTGCAGCACAGCAAATAAATCAACAATAGTCTTGGTGAAATTTTAGCAAAAATTGTATCACGTTAATTCATCACGTTATATTCTATTTGTTAGCGCTCGTGTCTCGTGAATTTTGTTGATTTTTCTCTAAGTTCAGTTCTTAATTTCGATGTGCTTGCCTTTATGCCAAGAGCGAGACTAATACACTCTTTTCTTTTTATAAGAATACTATAAATTTTTTCCAGCCTCAATATTCTTCAGTAATTTTTCGTTTTGAGCCTTAACATATTCTTAAAGTGTTCATTTTTTTTCAAATCTGGTATGGTTTCAAGGGAACCTAATTTAAACAAGTGTCATATCATTATGACGAAAGACAAATTTTAGCAATTGTAACAATACCAATGTTATGAACATCGCAAACAGGCAACTGCTGGAAAATGAGACACAAATATGCCAGCTGAGGCCGAGCAATATTCTTATAATATTCTTAAAATGTGGATGATTCTGGGCCTGAATATTCTTATAAACAATATTCTTATAAAAAAAAAGAGTGTAGTACCGTAACATTTTGAGTGCACTTCATTACGTTTGCTTTTTCTCGATACAATTTTTTTTTGGTTCTTGCCATTGAATAAAGTTGTTGTCACTATTATACGGGAAGATTCTCATCTTCCTATGCCCGCGAAGGACCATGGGTGACAATGGGCTCTTAAGTCAATTACTTAGCCTCACCCTACATCGTAGACAGTTTTTTGCTAAGAATACCATATGAACTTGTTAGTTTTGCAGTCTCGTTTCCAATCCTTTGCACCCTGAACTTCTTGGTTTGCTTCATAATAAAAACAGATCCATGATTAACTGTTGTATCCATGTAGACGTCGTAAACTTTTGATTTGATGAAAGCTTTATGATCAGATACCTAGAAAGGAAGGAGTAGAATATTCAGCTCCAGCTCTCTTCATAATTCAATAGACAATAGGCCTTCTAGTTATTCCACAAAAGAGCTTGGATCGAGCATTATTTTTATTCATTCTCATAAGCGAGGCTCGATCGAATGGCGTTATAGCTTCTATCCCTATTATGCACATTCGAAAAATCTACAAAATGTAGCAAAACGTCGTTCGACTCTGATTCTTTTCTTAAAATAGCATTGTTGAATGATAAAAACTTCTCGTTAGAATTTTTGATACTTTGTTTCGTTTTCACATTATCCAACATTTTGTATCATTGGCTGATGACCTCATTTTGTCGGCAAAAAGTAAAGAAAGTATACGAGTTTGCCTGTTTTTCAAAAGGGAAATCTACATACTACATTCATTTTGCTCAGCTGAAATTTTTCTCGCAACTGTAACCTTTCAAAGATCAGATACAGTTGTATTGCCATAAAGGATCCTTTTATTTTGCGAACAAATTTACTTCATCAGTTGATAGCATAGAGCTCAAATCTTAAAAAAGGTCAGAGTAAAATTCTATTACAGTTTTCTTTGAAAGAAATGGCTTAAAGGAACTTGGGATTTTGCTGTAAATCTGCCATGGACATTTATTTAGCATAGGTTCCAAATCTTAACTCAGCGCAAAAAAGGTGGGTGTAAAATTCAATGACCTATTTCTTCTCACTGAATGGCTTGAAAGAAACTTTAGATACTTATCTATATTTCTACCGTTGGACTTTCCAGAAATTTTGAATATTTTTCAAAATTACAGCTTATATTAAATTTCAGCTCATTTGAGGATGTGACGTCATCAAATTTCTAAATCATAAACCAGATGAGTGACAGGCTCTTGCTTGATGCCATATTGTAGTCATTCATAAACTATGGTTTTCTTCGAAATTACTTCATGTTGCATCAAACAGTTTAGAAATTACGATGGTTTTAAGTTTTTTTGCAAATTTTTGTTGAATTCTTGAAAAAGAAGAAAAACACTCTAACTCTGAAAACATTAAAGACTTCAGAAAAGTCCAACGGTAGAATTATAGAGAAACAGCTAAAGTTTCTTTGAAGTCATTCAGTTCAAATAAATAGGTCATTCAATTTTACACCAGCCTCTTTAAAGATTTGGAACCTATGCTCATTTATTTATAGTGTACGGTTAGAAGAGGGCCTAACTACTTGACGATATGGAAGTAAATATGCCATTGCCATGGACATTTATTGATATCTTGATTAGTTTAAAGATTTGAAAGATTTGAGCCCTATCCATGTTTCAGTTGATACTTAAAATCCATGGATAACTGATGAAAAATAAGCCATATACCTTTAAACTCAGTAAGTAGATTGCATCAAATTTGAGATGATCTATCTTTATTTTGACATGATATGCGTTTTGCCAGTTGCGAGAATACTCAACTCTATCCCAGCATTTCATCCAGGAAATTGAAACATCCTCGAAATAGATCTGAGCTAACCTATCTTTAGGTCGAAAGACCACATCAATGTATATTGGTAGCTTTGCGGAGGCATAAAAGCCAGTCAGTATCAATTTCTGTTTAAATACAGAACCAGTAGTATACATTGCTTTTGCGTCTTGATCGTCAATATACGCGTGCATTCCTGTTAAAAAAAATTAAAGAAACCTTCATGGTGAATCACGGAATTGGTAGCCACATGCAGGATAATGGATAGATGAATTTCATCGAATTTATCGCTACCACTGCAGTAACTGTTATCTGCTTCATTCATCGATTAAAAAGGACTCATGACTTTAGATAAACAAAAACTGCACTAATTTTCTGAAGTGCTCAAAGGTAGCAGCGTATGGTTGTGAAATTAGTAAAACTATTTATCATATACAACCTTATTATATTCCATATCATCTTTCTCTGTTTTGATGATGTTCCTCGTGCATGTCTCTCCACCAAAATATTAGGCCTATCAGTCGACCCAGCCGATGTTCTTTGGGGACCGGGTTGTAAGGTTGTATATGATAAATACGTTTACTAATTTTACAATTATACGCTGCTACCTGTGGTCTGCTTTGATTTCTGTCATGGCAATCCCCAATAGGATCTCCCTGTTGGCAGGTGACAGGGGGGGGCGGGGTCAGACAACAAGGCATTGTTATGAAAAACCCAAAAAGTGGACTTTGGTGCATTTTGAATATATTGTAGGTAAACAACTATGCATTGAATGGTGCAAATAAGAGCTTCGTATAATGTCCACACGGGTTGATACGGCTGCTGGCGTTACTGCTAATATTTCCAAGTTTTCTTTGAACTTCATAGTGGTTTCACAATTAACTGGTGCAAAATTTAGCAAAATAACATCAATTTTAGTAATCTGCGTGAACTGACCTAAAACAATGAAGCGGTACAAACTATCCATATCAGTTTCACTGGATTACAGTAAAAATTATTGTTATAGTTTATGCAGGATGGCCGGATAATTTTGGCCAGTAGTGTAACCCTAACCTTAACCTACCACCAGTTGAGCCACGATACTTCTCCAAAGGTTAAAGAATGAAATTAGCTCCTGAATTTCAATTACCTTGAAAAGCAGGGGCAGACGCCCGAAAGTCGTCGAACGATGTGTAGTCCCAAGTATCAGCTGTACCCCCAATATCTACTATCTTCAGTTTGGCGCATTGTCCTTTAAATTCAGTCACATCCCACCATCGGCGACCCATACCGTATTTATAATGTGAATGGGTAATTTGCTTCCCACCTGATGCAGTTCGCTTCTCTTGGTTATTAATGATCAGTGAAACATAATTATTGGGCGGTGATCCACCACCAATCAGAAAATGAAGTGTATCTCTTCGAATTTGAAAATATGGTGACGTCATTGTAGTTTTCAAGGTTGTATCTCTTGCCGGTGTTGTGGATTTGCTGGATTTTGTCGAGGCAGTGTCAAACAATCTTTCACCAACTTGCCCATTTTTGTCCCACTCGCTTGGAGAATCATCACCGTACACTGGTAACATGCGCTTTTCACTGTAACTCCAATCATACAAGTAATCTGATTCAAAATCAAATATCGGACATCCTGAAACAAAAACACATATCGGACATCTTTGAACAAAATTAAACACTGGACATCCGGAAACAGTGGAAACCAAAAAACAGACATCGTGAGCTACAACTACTTTCTCAAAAAATTTTAGTCTGCCCATATTACCACAGGGTGTCCCAAAAAATTGTCACATATTTGTGTAGTTGCTGCTGAGGAGAGGGGCTGTACGTTCTATTGCTTCGTTCTTGAGACATTTCAACTTAGACTTTAGAGTTTGAGATCTTGTTTTAGCGAACCGGACAAAACACGGAAGCGGACATGTGGTTGCTAACTCATGTTGTGTAACGTATAAAATCATGTGAAGTTATTTTTTTCAATTCAGCACTTTCTATGTTCTCCGAAAACTGGCTTGAGGCAACGAGTAGTTTTGACCTTCTTGGTCCATAAATCAGCAACTCACTACGTATCAGATTTACACAAACATGGTCTCAAACGCTCAGTTGAAATCTCTTCTATTGAATCTCACAAACAAGTTTTATTGTTTGGTTAGGGTTTTACTGTGAAGCAACAAAAGATAAACAAAAGACAGGGGGCAGAAAGCGAAACACCTTACCTGTAAGAATGTGCAAGTCACCAGTAGATGCTCCAACTCCAACTACTATCTTATCTGTTGCAGCTATTTCCTTCAACTTTACATTCGAATCAGAATAAAAGCCACGACGTTCCCAGTCTACCTTGTGAAAGTTATCACTTTGAATGTTGACTGCTTGCCATGTGTGTCCATTCTTGTCGATTTTCCAAAGGGTTGATGTTCCATACGCTGATACATCAGTGACATTGGAATCCAAGATCACCATCGGTTGCATGGAGGGAGAATCTGTGTTTTCAAATGGTCCAGTTATCATCAATTTTCCAGATGAATCCACAGCAAAGCAGTAACGAAACGAACAGGAAAGTTGCGTGAATTTACCATTTTGAAAAGAGTGCCATCCTTCACCTTTGACATTGCTTGTGCTGATGCTCGTTCGATAATAAATGTATTCATTATTACAACCAATGACTACACCTCTTCTGCCAGTTGCAACTGCTGTTTTCAATCCATCAACAACATCAAAACTGGTCCCTTGAGGAGTTGAGCTCGATATTCCAAGCAAAACATATGGACGTCTGTAATGAGAAAGTGATTAAGCATTTTAAAGGAATCAACACCAATAAGACACACGAGTTAAAAATCGCTATGTTACCTATATCATTATTTATCTAAGGTCCTATGCTTCTACATATTGTCATGCCTACCTCCTATGCTTCTACATATTGTCATGCTTACCTCCTATGCTTCTACATATTATCATGCTTACCTCCTATGCTTCTACATATTGTCATGCTTACCTCCTATGCTTCTACATATTGTCATGCTTACCTCCTATGCTTCTACATATTGTCATGCTTACCTCCTATGCTTCTACATATTGTCATGCTTACCTCCTATGCTTCTACATATTATCATGCTTACCTCCTATGCTTCTACATATTGTCATGCTTACCTCCTATGCTTCTACATATTGTCATGCTTACCTCCTATGCTTCTACATATTGTCATGCTTACCTCCTATGCTTCTACATATTGTCATGCTTACCTCCTATGCTTCTACATATTGTCATGCTTACCTCCTATGCTTCTACATATTGTCATGCTTACCTCCTATGCTTCTACATATTGTCATGCTTACCTCCTATGCTTCTACATATTGTCATGCTTACCTCCTATGCTTCTACATATTGTCATGCTTACCTCCTATGCTTCTACATATTGTCATGCTTACCTCCTATGCTTCTACATATTGTCATGCTTACCTCCTATGCTTCTACATATTGTCATGCTTACCTCCTATGCTTCTACATATTGTCATGCTTACCTCCTATGCTTCTACATATTGTCATGCTTACCTCCTATGCTTCTACATATTGTCATGCTTACCTCCTATGCTTCTACATATTGTCATGCTTACCTCCTATGCTTCTACATATTGTCATGCTTACCTCCTATGCTTCTACATATTGTCATGCTTACCTCCTATGCTTCTACATATTGTCATGCTTACCTCCTATGCTTCTACATATTGTCATGCTTACCTCCTATGCTTCTACATATTGTCATGCTTACCTCCTATGCTTCTACATATTGTCATGCTTACCTCCTATGCTTCTACATATTGTCATGCTTACCTCCTATNGAAAAAGAACCCTTGTTTGAAGAATTTTGTGCCCAAAAACCCACCCATATGGGCGGCACATACCCGTACCCTAAATATGTTATGTACCCCCCCCCCCGGGCTGTCTGCCTGCTGTCTGTCTGCCGTCAGGCTATGTAGATAGACGGGCCAGCTCACGGCTGCGGTTCGCGGGCTCGCGGTTTGTGAGCATTTATCCAACAAACAACAACAGAAGTTCTCCAACAAAAGATAATGAGTTCTTCCTACCTACTTAACTACCTAACTACGTCAATGGACGACAAAGGTTTATTTCTGACAATGCAGAACTCAATGTTACGGACCACAGAACCATGGACTACAGAACTACGGAACCAAAAGCCTTGGACTCAGGAACTAGAAACCGGTGGAGGAGAGGAGTAACTCAATATTGAAAATCATTTACCTTTTGAACCATTCTGTAAATTCAAACATAATACACGTTTCCTTAGCGATAATCATGCAATTAATTTCTATAAAATCGGCAGCACTCACTGATTGATGTTATATCTAGTTATATATATAATCAGTATCTAATCCAAAAAAATAGTCGTCCTTGCATTCGCCTTGTTTTGCGGTGTCCTTTTCTTCCCTTCAAACATTCAATTAATGGCTCTTTTTATTATAATGAAATAGAAGGACAAAATCCCTCAAGGTTTACAATGTCTGGTATTATGACCACAAGCCACCATATTCATCTACCCTCACAGAGGTTTTGTCCGCGCGGTTCCGAAACAGGTAAAAACGAGTAAAAACCGTAACAATGCAGTAAAAACCGTAGCCTGCGCGCAAACCCATCAAATTTCAATCCAACTAGACTTACTTCGGCGTGACCAGTCGAGTCTGCGCACAGGCTATAAAAACCGGCGTATAAGAACCTAAAATTTTGCAGATCAGCCTGCCAGTCAAGAATTGCATTGTGGTATTGTTTGTCCACCCAAAGCATGCCGGTTAACAATGGGTCCTTAAACAATGAATACAATGGAAAGGTTCTTATAAAATAGTAGTCTAATTGGACAATCAGCATGTAGGTTCTTAATCCACTACAGGTTCATATATGCGGGTTTTTACATTTTCAACGCACAGCCAGCAACCGTGGTTTTTCTCGATACGATGCAAGTCTTAGTTACTTACGAATCACCGCCAGTAGACCACAAACCATAGTCATCGTTAGCTGAGAGATCATCAACAGCACCATTTGCGTAAACAAAATTACCATGACTGTCAGCTAAGCAATATACCAACGTATTAGAAATTATCCATAATGCTTTGTTGCTCAAAGTTACTTTGGTTAAAGATGAACCAGCAGATCTGCCTCTTTGAAGAAGTTGCCATGAATCTAGTGCTGTCGAAGTAAACATAAATTAAGAATTTACAAATGTAGGAGTGTCTGCGAGTACAAAACCACGTTTAAACTGCACTAGTATGGTTTTGATCCGCTGCAAAGTTGTTATGGTTCAACAGGGTGGGAAACAGGGTTTACGCTGCTCCACAACAACACTATGCTATTGACAAACAGAAGGAATGAAAACGTTATGAATTAGCTGGAACAGCGAAAAACGAGAGGCTCATCCCCTCTCCTCTGCTACATTATTTTGCGGATCCAAATTTGTACAAGATTTGCCCCCCCCCCCCCTCCAAGTCTATTTCGTAGCTGCAAATAAGGGAAAGGAAAAGCGACTTTCGTACGTTACTTTCCGATTAGACTTATTACAGTTGACGACATAGACTCGGGGCATGTCTAACATTGTACCGGTACAATGTAAATGGGATCTAAAGCTCAGGTTGCAAGGGCAAATTTCGTAAAATAAAACATTCAGGTTCCCGGAAAGGACAAGACGATTTCCCTTTCTGAAGAATAGATTTCAAAGCTATGAGTGCACCCCATCAAATAAAAATAAACAGAAACAGCAAGACATTATAGTTAGCTGCGTTAAAGGTGTGAAATCTATTCTTGAGGCTGTCAGATCGCATTATCTTAAACAGAAAATTGAATCCTTTTTTACAAACTGCACCCTTGCAGGGGCAAGGGTACGATAAATAGCACCTTAACTAACCTCAACTCGGATAAAACCATTAGTGACGTGTACTAAATTCTATCAGTGTGCTGCTAAAAAACTTGCGTAGTACAGATGGGGCTATAGGAGACTTGGAATGCCACTCAAACGTTCCTCGGAGCATTCCTCTCCCAAGGGTAGAATGTATTTAAGACTTTGCAAAAAATCCCCAGTTGGAGAATTAAAAGCTACGTACTTGGTAAAAATAAGCTTGAAATTGAAATTAGAATTAAAATTGAAGTAACTAACCATTAACAGCTGCTGGCCTCAGAACAACCACAGCGAGAATCTAGAAAAGTTTCGATAAAAAGTAAGATTNAAAACCATACATTTAAAAACAAAAGTCTGCCGGCAAAACATAAACAACATGTACAAAGCATTGTCATCTTGCTTTCTGTCCGCCATTTTCTCAAATTCTTACTTTGTTATCTTACCAACTGCGCATGCGGGAATAAAACTAACCCAGGTTCGCCCCAGTTTTGCGTTCACACACATTTTGAGGATCTTTTCGTGTGAACAAACACAGTTTGAATCAGGGTTAGTTTAACCCAGGTTCGCCCCAGGTTAGTTTGTGTCGTGTGAACAGGGCTATAGTTAGCTGCGTTAAAGGTGTGAAATCTATTCTTGAGGCTGTCAGATCGCATTATCTTAAACAGAAAATTGAATCCTTTTTTACAAACTGCACCCTTGCAGGGGCAAGGGTACGATAAATAGCACCTTAACTAACCTCAACTCGGATAAAACCATTAGTGACGTGTACTAAATTCTATCAGTGTGCTGCTAAAAAACTTGCGTAGTACAGATGGGGCTGTAGCAGACTTGGAATGCCACTCAAACGTTCCTCGGAGCATTCCTCTCCCAAGGGTAGAATGTTTTTAAGACTTTGCAAAAAATCCCCAGTTGGAGAATTAAAAGCTACGTACTTGGTAAAAATAAGCTTGAAATTGAAATTAGAATTAAAATTGAAGTAACTAACCATTAACAGCTGCTGGCCTCAGAACAACCACAGCGAGAATCTAGAAAAGTTTCGATAAAAATTAAGATTTGCCTTTTTGTCTGTCTGACTGCAGATAAAGTATTCAATTAGGTGTAACGTATCATACACTTCTAACTTTCCAGTAAATCCACGTCGAATCTTGCCACCAGGAGAAAGTCGAGAAAGACACTCAACTTCTTAAATTGATAAATGAAATAAAGAATAAAGCCTTTAGAAAATTGACGACTCTTTTCCAGGTGTATCTTATATTATGCAAGCAAAGTAACTCTTATATTATGCAAGCAAAGTAACTCTTATATTATGCAAGCAAAGTAACTCTGTTGAGAGATATACATCATCTTTGATGTGAAG
Organism: Aurelia aurita complex sp. Pacific; assembly: GCA_004194395.1. NCBI lineage: Eukaryota > Metazoa > Cnidaria > Scyphozoa > Semaeostomeae > Ulmaridae > Aurelia > Aurelia aurita complex sp. Pacific. The sequence continues at coordinate 20,011 of REGL01000176.1, forward strand.
TTTCATAAAGAAAAACATCACTCACCAAGGACAGCAATACCATTTTCATAGCTGTAAAATATCAATAATCTCCACTAAAGAGTACACGATCCTGCAACAAGATGATACAACATTTGAGAATATCCTTGTTGCATTTTCTGATAGGTACACACCACACCAATACAGTAAAGAAATCATAAATGTTATGCGATCTAGACCCAACCAAAAAGATCGTAGCAATTTATCCAGTTGAAAATGCTTTGTTAAATGGCGAAGAAACGAAATCCATCCTGTGGAAACAAAACAGTTTTGTTCCTATTTTCTTGAAGCAGGTAGTTGCAGTAAACTTGCAAAACAGCTTTAAATCCTCACTGCGCATATTTGGAACTTTAATTCGCGGAAAGCGAATACTTTTAAGAAAAGAGAAACATTTTTTGAATGAAGAACTTTACTACCATATTGACTGAACGAACGCTTCTCGATTGTATCGTATTTTCTTCACCAATAATCCTTTTAGGGTTCCGTTTCGCATCTCACTCACTTCTACGTCACACTTTTGCGTCGTATTCTTTTCTCAATTCTATGAAGATACTTTTCTATCAATCATTCTTTGTCTGCTTTGTATGCTTTGAACGTGAGTTTGTTCATTGCGACTGATGAAGGGTTAAGCCCGTAACGCTCAGTTTTATAAGATCTACGCAAAATACTGTTTTAAAAGTGGCCATCTCGTTGCCATTTCGTTGCCATCAAAATTTAAATCAAGTGTACTATAAAACATTAGGAAGAAAAAAAGAGATATCTAATTACATGCGTGCAATATATAACAGTTAAAATCTAATCTAAAAACACCCCTAGGTTAAAATAGCAGGGATAGCATCAAAAGGTCAGTGCGACCTTGTTTCAAAAATGGTCCTTCCAAAGATGTCATTGAAAGAAAAGTTATCACTTTTAGTGTCAAATGTTTGTAGCTTTTGGAATTTTAGTAATGTACTAAGGTGTGTTGTTTGTTTTATTCATTTCTTATAGTTAAAGATGTTCTTATAAAAGAAACTCCACTCACCCTGTCACACCATCTCTCCTTCTACAAAAAAAACAGTGTCGTATGTGAAAAACAAGTCTCCTCCAGATATCTACGCGTTTCTTTAAAACATCAAATGTGCCAAACAGAATAGATACACCATGACAACTGATGATGGTTTATCAACGAAAACCGTCATTATATGTTTCATTTTAGTTTGAATTGATATCGGTCTGAATACAACAAAAAATGATACCTGTTACCTATGGTTTCAACAAAATCCCACAAACAAATTCAAATTCCTCTTATTAGAATAGCTATACATAAGGTATAATACTGTAACTTGCTGAGTTTTCTATTCGTTATTCGTTATCCCTATGTTACAAGCAGTTTGTAGCCAAAGCTCCGCAGAATTGTCTGAGCGGGCGGAAATTCGTTTGTGTCGCTTTTGTAAATGAATATAAATTTAGGGTTGAATGATTTTTTATTGTGTAAAATTCCGTCCGCTCAGAAAATTTCACTCATTTGAAACTGGGCTTTAGCAACTGTGCACCCAATGCCCGACCCAATGCCACCCAAAAAAACATTATCAATTCTATTTTTTTTATTCTATTTCTTTTTTAGGCACGGTAGCGCCGTTAGTCCACAAAGACTGCTTTTCAAGGGGCTATGAAAAATAGTTACAAATTAAAATGTAAAACGAAATGATTAGGAAGTTAGCATAAAATACAAATGTATAAAATAATGTTTTACAGATACTTGTGCTGTGCAACAAGGGTGAAGTTTTGTAATAGCTTTTCTACAAATCAGGATAAATGTTTTTATCTTACTATTTCTGCACTTACAGGTGGTCACAATTTATGCTCCACACATGGCGGGCTAATGGTTGTTTTCCTAACAAAATGCGAGAAGACATTGTTTATGGCAATTACAAGAACAATGCTTCAAAGGTTGCTTCAGGTTAAGGTTCCTTTCTAGTTACTCCTTAGTTTCTTCTCAAGAGAGGGAGACACTTGCACCCCATTTTTGTTGTTGGAAGATTCACCCATTGCAACAAACATTTCCTACATAAAAGATTTCAATTTTGAAGTTCTAAAAAGCATGTCAGTTTCCCAATTTGTTCCTTATTTTTGAGCGCAGAAATTATGATGTAGATTCAATCAATATGTTCCTTAACACGTTGAACAACAATTGGCAAGAAAGATAGGCTTCAGCTCAAACACAGAATGGCTCTTGGGCTCAAACGCAGAATGGCAAAGAATACAAATCACGAAGATGAGGCAAAATACATTTATAGAATATCCGTGAGTCGCCTACAGGGTGCTTTTCATTAACTTGGAGAAAATTTTAGGCCAGAGACTTATGGGATATATTACAAATGTCATTATTCAAAACGCTTTTACGCTTTTATCTGATTGGATAATCCAACTTTATCCCTCCTTATAACTTATGACATTTGTAATTTAGGCCTAGTTCTTTTCGATACAGCAAGCAAGCGTGAGCTGAATGAAGAATGGCTGACTTCGACGTCCAAGAACAAATTAAAGAACTTCGGGGCTCGGGAGGTAATGAAAAAGTCTACATTGATATGTATTCAAGCCTTTTCAAACTAACAAAATTTCCAACAAAGTGCTAGACTTAGCCATTCTTAAAATCCTAACACAAAAGAGGAGCCACGTTTTATAGGCCCCCATCCATCCATCATTTTATTTTGGTTCCATTCACACTTACAGTACGTAGATAGATAAGCTAGATAAGCATGGTGGGGCGATTATAGAATGCAGGGCCCACTCACTCATTAAGACAGTATTAAGACTGTTTACTGTCTCAAAAGCAAGATAATTGAAATCATCACATCCCCCCCCCCCGCCCTGAACAAAAAGCAAAATCCAGTCTATTTTCCCAAAAACCTGATTTTTATTTCAGAAGACGGTCAGTCGGACGACACTAACCAAACATTTTTGAGACGGTTGCCAAATGTCTCATTCAGTTTCCACCCTTACCGCCCCCCAGACAATCCAGTGCAGGCAGGGTCAAAAGCTTTCTGACACAAGTGCCAGGGGGCTGGGCATCCGAGAACATGCCTTATTCCCAGTATAACTGCATATAAATTGAAAGCTGGCATTTATATGATATGTATGGGGCCTGGGAACCTTTACAATCAAATGCCCAGGGGGCAGGCCTATTTTTTGAACAATACCCAGGGGTGTCCAAGGGGGATTGCCAGGATAGGAATTGAACAAGACATCTTACCCATCTAATTTTGAACAAGAACTTGGACATGTTGGCTACTTTATGTCATCATTATGATTGGGTTCTTATATTTTGCTGAAAATGGCCATGGACTCAGTTTAGAAAATGATTGTTTTCCTTCTCTAATTATTAAAAACTATGGAACAATTGTTTCAGGGTCATTCTTAGAACAAAGGATATGATGTGAAGTTAAGCTCTTATATATTTTTGATGTGCTGAGATGCATTTGAGATACATCATACCCAGTTTACAGACCTCGCATCAAGGTATCAAAACATATTTATTCTTCCTTTAAGTGACTGTGTAAAACATATCAGGATTAAATTTGTTTTAGAAAAGAGGCCTGAGGTATTCTAGAATCTAGCATCATTGTTCTATTGTGGGTAGTTTGGCCAGGAAGGGTCCTTTGAAATGATAGATTATTAGTAAAGAGTAAGATTTATTGTTCATTATTGCATGTAGATGACCGGCCTGATAAAGATGGTAGAGGTCCTCGTGACAACAGAAGTGATAGCAGAGGGGATAGGAGAAGAGGGAGACGATCACGAAGCAGATCTAGAAGTAGAGGTAGATACAGAAGTAGAAGCCGCAGCAAGGACAGAGGGGGAAGAAGAAGGAGAAGTAGGAGTAGAGGTCGAAGAAGTAGAAGTAAGGAAAGAAGAAGAAGAGAAAGTCCACCTGTTCCTCAAATGGTGAAGAGGTATCAAAATGACCTACGAGCCAATGGCAACCAGGCTCCTTTGCAGGCACACTGCAATTTCAGACTGTCTGAAAATCAAATTTAGCAGAAACCACGGATCCACACTGCAATTCTTCAACTGATAGGAAAGTTTTAGTTTTGTTGAACTGTTCCGTCTGTCAGTGCAACCACTGCACTGTGGATCTGTAGTTTCCATTTTGGCAAAATTTGATTTTCAGATGGACTGAAATTGTGGCATACCTGCAAAGGACCCTGGGTGACAATGGTTCTTTAATCTGAAATATTGGAAGATTTCTTTAAGATAGAAGTGCGGATCAAGTCATTTGATTTGTAGGTGAACATATGATAAGATTATGCTGGTTGGCGAAAAGTTATTTCTATGTGAAATGTATTGATTATCTATATCAGTTATTGATGATCTGAAGATGCCCTAGTGGGTGAAACTAGTTAGCAGATAACTGAAAAATAGCGCAAAAGATGAACTTGATGCCTGCTCTCTGCGGATGTTGTTGTTCTTCTTCATTGTTCACTATATAGTTTATGATGATCTATATCCCTACATCAGTTTGTTCATTTTAATCCTATCATGGGACACCCTCGTTTTTAATTTCAATTTTAGTATGTTTGGTCTATATTTATTTTCAGGAAAACACTTTGGGATGTTCCACCTCAAGGCTATGAAGATATTACTCCTGTCAAATACAAAGCTCTCAGGGGTATGCCCTCTTTGATTTTTCACTTGCTTTGATAAGGACTGACTCGTTTCCTTGGGGGTCAGTATCTAACTGGCTTATTGTTAAAATGTCTCACCTGCGAGAGGTTCTCATCTCAAAACTATTGCTGGAAACTTCTTTAAAAAGAAATCAACCCCAGATTTTGTAATCAAATCTAAAAGTTTCAGATCCATGTATTTGTTGACAGTATATGGTTTTAAATACAATATATGGAGCAGATATTATTATTTTATTGATCCATGATTAGATGTGTAAGTGATTTTGACTTGAATCGAATTGATTTGACTTGATAATAGGCTTAGCTTGAAACATGGTAAAATTATCATACTTTATTCCAAGTATGATTAATTGGGTCACTGAGCATTGTGTTCAACTTTTATCATTTTCACCTTAGCTGCAGGTCAGATTGCAATAACAACCCCAGTGGCTGGTGGAGCAGTCCCTGCAGTTGCCTTACCCCAGGGAGCTCAGATGACAAGGCAAGCAAGGAGACTGTATGTTGGTAATATACCCTTTGGTATCACTGAGGTATGTTCCTTTATCTATCTTATCAATTGTTGTTCAGCTTAATTTTTCATTGTATTGTGCTTCTTTGTTATGATGTTTAGCTACATATAGTACTTAAAATCAAAGTTATTGCAACATTCCTTGTTCAAGTTAACAACATATTCAAATATATATCTACTGTACTTTGATGCAAAAAGTATACAGTTTTGGAAGGTGTTTAGTTGCAAATTTGCAAACAAGGTTCAACTAAATTTATTGCTTAATTTTTCAGGAATTGATGGTAGATTTCTTCAATGCTAAGATGATTGAAGCAAAACTTACAACACAACCTGGAAACCCAGTTCTAGCATGCCAAATCAATTTAGATAAAAATTTTGCCTTCCTTGAGGTATGTATTATTGCACTGGACAATGATTTCAAGCTTTTTTGGTTCCCTGTTGTAAAATATATGATTTGGTGCCCCCAGCAACACTTATGCAAGACATCTTGCATTCTCAAATTTTGAAATTCTCCAGTTTTTGATTTGCTAATTGTTTTGAAGCCTACCCATATGCATTATTAAATATTTAAACAAAGTTATGTGCTGTAGAGCTCATTTGCATGTCAGGGAATACCCTATGGGTATCAGAAAGAAGTCTTATATTGGGGTTTTTATTTTCATGTAAGATGTGCCGAGAAGTGAGCTATTCTTTGGTTCAATTCAAATTCTTGTAAACTTACCAAGGTCATTTCCAGTGAATGTGCCAATGTCTTTCAAAATAGTGTTCCTTGTTTCATACACGTACAGCACTTTGTTTCAAAGCCAAGATTACAGTATCTTCAAGTAAAAAAGAATTTATTTGAATGAATTAGTTTGTACAGAAAATCTGCAGATTGTGAAATTTCATTTTTAGTTTCGCAGTGTTGAAGAAACAACTCAAGCAATGGCATTTGATGGCATCATGTTACAGGTATTTTATTTTCATTTCAATCATTTCAATAGGTAAGAGCTTTCTTCAACTTAAAAAAACGAAGCCTTCAAAGTTTTGATTTACTTCTCCACATTATACATACATGTGATTTGATATACGTATATTAATTTTATGATAAACCAAGAGCCATCAACCCTTTGTGTATAAACAACATGGAGAATTTAAAAATTTATTAAAACTTGTAGATGTTTCAGTAAAATGCACAACAATCTTCTTGTATGATTGTTGAACAATGTTTCGTTGAAAATAAACAAATAAAGTGTTAATAATTGTGCTACGAACAGAGCTTTGTTATGTACAAAGCTTTGTTGTAACTTTGTTTCAGTAAAATCTTCTTCAGTTCGTAACCATCTGATAATGATTCACTTCAATTTGAATTTAGGGCCAAGCAGTAAAGATCCGAAGACCTCAAGATTACCAACCTATCCCTGGCATTTCAGGTAAAATTTTGGTTCAAACAAAAATGAAAATCAAATTTTTTGGATTGTGTAATGCGTCTTTTTTCATATAAAGCACTTTATAGGAGATTCAGCTCTCTCAAATCGCATTTGCACTTTATTTCACTTGTTTCGTATAGCATAGTCATTGGAAGATACTTGAGTAATGTCTAAGCATTTGAGAAGCTTCAAAAACATTTGTCATGAAATGTTTAGGAAAGCACAGGAAGTAAATATGATGGATGTTGTGGAACGTTTAAGAAACTTGTAAGAAACTTTTGAATATTAAAATCTGCTAATTTCAAGAAAATCTCACTTCTAGCTGAAGTTCTTAAAAGAAGATTTGTTTATATAAACGGATTTTTGTCAGTTCCTTGTTGTTGTTTACCTTAGAAAATTTGCTGTTCTAAATAAGGTAAATCTCTACGGAAAATCAACATTTAACAATGATTATTATTCTTATTTCATTTAGAATCAGCAACTGTTCACATACCCGGAGTGGTTTCAACCGTTGTCCCTGATTCTCCACACAAAGTCTTCATTGGAGGACTTCCAAATTACTTGAATGAAGATCAGGTATGCTGAAAAAATATGTTACATAATTATCAGGGAGAAAAAGATATTATATCAGGGAGCTCCTGGTAAATGGTTGCTTGTATGTATCTAAATCATAAATAAAGGAATGGAGAAGTATTTGAAAGCACAAGATTTGAGATTAAGAAGGGAATTTAAGAGATGTACTGTATGACTGATCTTTTGACCAGAAACAAGAAGCAGTAGATTGAAAGAGTATAAAGAAAAATTAAAAGAGCTTCTGGTTAATGTTAACCTTTATTTAGATCTAAAATAAGTATTTGAAAACCAGAAGAGGTTAACAGACTGTTTGTGTTTGTTCATCAAACTATCAGCGAAAAGATAACTCTTTGTTGCCATAATTGAATTACTTGAAGCCAGATGCAGAAGACAACTTNATTACATAATTAGCAGGGAGAAAAACGTATTATATCAGGGAGCTCCTGGTAAATGATTGCTTGTATGTATCTAAATCATAAATAAAGGAATTGAGAAGTATTTGAAAGCACAAGATTTGAGATTAAGAAGGGAATTTAAGAGATGTACTGTATGACTGATCTTTTTACCAGAAACAAGAAGCAGTAGATTGAAAGAGTATAAAGAAAAATTAAAAGAGCTTCTGGTTAATTTTAACCTTTATTTAAATCTAAAATAAGTATTTGAAAACCAGAAGAGGTTAACAGACTGTTTGTGTTTGTTCATCAAACTATCAGCGAAAAGATAACTCTTTGTTGCCATAATTGAATTACTTGAAGCCAGATGCAGAAGACAACTTTCAAGAATGAAGGTAAGTCAAAGGTAAAGAGAAATACAATCAAATTTCAGACTTCATACTCACTTGTAGATGATTTTATTTACACAATGAACTTTCTTGGGAATTTGGTAGCATTTTTAATCAAGGTAACATTAAATGGGTCATCTCTCCTCAATCAATAGATTTGATGTTTGTTAATAACTTTTTCAGGGGCACTTTATGGTAATTTGAAGTAAGGTAGTCGTAGCAGTATTTTAGGTATTTTTCTCTAATTTAAGAGACCAAAATCTGATTTGGGTCCGTTTGAAACATGTCAACTTAAAAAGAGACTCTGAAGTCAATGTTTTACATCTTTTGCAGGCGTTTTGTCATCGATGTTAAGTCTTAGTTTTTCCATTTATCGTAGCTATATATGTATATACTAAATTCCTCATTAAAGTATTGTTAGATTAAGTCCAAAAAGGTACTAATTGCTTTTTTCGTTTTATTCCCCCAATTTTTCGTAGCCCAGGGGGCCTAAAGTCATAACACTCATACTTGGCAAAGGCAAGTGTTGGTTCAGTCACAAAACTTCTTGCTGGAAATCAGAGCTTATCTGGACATTTGATTGATTGTTTAAATGCGCTGTTGTTGTTTTAGGATGTCTGTAATGTTTCTGTTGTAATGTTTGTTTGTATGTGTGTTTGTGTTGTGAAGTCTGTAATGAGAAGTCATGAAGCCATCATCGTATCAATTCGGAATATCATTGCACATAAGACCGACTTTGGCTGAAGCTACCGGGGCAGTTTCTGGCTTGTTCTTAATTTGTGTATATGTTCGTTTGTTGCTAACGTTTATGTCATAAAGAACATTTCCAGGTTTGAAAAGACTCTTTAAGTATAGCTCAGATTTGATCATTATGTGGTATTGTTACCATGTCGTATTATTGTTTGTTTGGTTGTTTGTTTTGTCAAGTTGTTTCCATTTCAGCATTTGACGTAAGTAAATTAGGACTTTTCCATATACACTACATAAACTAACCCCAACTTTGATCGTTATTAGTAATTTAAATTAGAATATAAGGTGAAGATAGCGGCGAGTGCATGTGGAGTGCATTGCGTTTCATAGAACGTAATACATCTTGCTAAAAAGTTCCTCGCCGCCGTCATTAGCATAAAATCGTTTATTGGATGCGAGATCCCTCAAAGTAACCTACCATATTATTAATTACGAATTTCGTGAGAAGCACCAAAACTGTTGATCAAGAAACATGTCATAATTTCCTGAGCAAATAGAACAAAAACGGAAGGTTTTCAGGAATATTTCCAGTATTTCTGTTAGCTTGTTGACTGTCAACCATACACCCTTGAAAGTTCCAGAGTCCAGAAAAAGTCACGGCTGCGAACCGAATGACAGCTTTGCTTGTTAATATCAGATTTGCGGAAGGTTTAGAAATTCTTATTAGAAACCTTGGAAAAAGGTTGGGTCATTTTGGCAATCAGCAATTGATTTATGAATTATAATGTTAGAAACAACGCGAGGACTTGAAAAAATCTGGTTATTTTAACGTGATAAAACGAGGAAGGCTTAGCCAACGATCCGGAGGAAGTTTTGTCGTCTTTCTGGACCCTGGAAAGTTCTTGGTCTCCTATAAAGTAAATTATCATGGGATGGAATGAAGAAACGTAAGGCACGCTTTATTAGTATCTTGAGATCTAATTCTTGTTTCTACTCATAAAACAGGTGAAAGAACTGTTGAGTTCGTTTGGCGAATTACGAGCATTCAATTTGGTTAAAGACAGCGCAACTGGTTTATCGAAGGGATATGCATTTTGTGAATACGTTGATCTCAGTCTTACTGATGTTGTGAGTAAATTTATTCTTTTTGAAGTATCACACCTTTTTCAGATTTGTGCAACGCAAACTTGCCACGAAGAAAGATCAATTCAATTGTTTCATTCGAAGGCGTCTAACCTGAGATAAACTTTTAGTTTTATGTAATGGCTGCGGAGTTGCCATAGCATTGTGCTCTCCGTGGTACCGTCTTTGTAGTATTGTAAAATAGTTTGTAAGTAGCGTTGAAGTGAATGAACTGAACTATATGGTGGTGGTACTGTAAAAGGACAACGAAAAACGTATTGTTTTCTTTTGGTTTTGCTTCACGCATGCCTCAGATCAGCAAATACAATAGGCTATTTTAAAACCTATGAGAGCTCATCTATTAACTCAGGTTATTCACTTTAAATAGTATGTTGTATTGTAAGGTTTTTGATTGAATGCAAAACAACATTTTTCACGTTTGCTAGCTAACGATCTTTTACAAGTTATTTGATTTGACATAAATACTCTGTACTCGTTTCATAGGCAATTGCAGGAATGAATGGAATGCAACTTGGTGACAAAAAACTCATCGTTCAACGCGCTAGTGTTGGTGCAAAACTGCCTGGAGCGGTAAGCCTGCATACTTTGCCTTTTTTGAATTGATCTTGTTAGTATGCTTTAACAGTTTGCGTCAACTTGTCAGCTGGTGATCTCTTTAAGGTGGGCCACGCAACAGTCGCATTTGGCCCTTTTTGGAGACATTTCCAAAATATTTAGAACAACAAACAATATACAGCTCTGTTGTAGTATAAAAGGGCAACCCTCTTAGGAGAAGACGTTTCAGCTTCAGGGGGAAGTGCATATTATGTAATTTGGTTTGATAGTCAAGCAGGGGATGATATGTTGTTTTCGGTCTATTTGTAGCACCTATTCCTGGCAGTCTTGATTAATTGGACCTTCCAATTCCAAATATCTCAACGTTGCGAGTAATCTTCTTGTTCTTACGTAACGATCGTTTATTCTTAGATCTCGGGAGTCTTCCCTGTGCAAATGCAAGTGGCTGGCTTGGATCTACAATCATCTATTAACGAACCTACAAATGTATTGTGTCTTTTGAACATGGTTTCTGAGGATGAGCTTATGGACGACGAAGAATACGACGGTAGGTGTTCTTTCCCTAGTTTTATTAGCTTTTTAGTTTTATTAGAGTGTTACATCTGTTGCGACCATGACCAAATGGCTAAATCTACTACAGATTATCATTTCACAGGGGTAGAACATAAGCCAAAGAAGTGTTTTGATACGTAAAACTGGCTAAGGTTTGTTTACACCCATTTCAAGTCAAGTGGTCGACGATCTCTCGATAAAACATCTCTTTCTTTCTTTCTTTCTTTCTTTGACATATTTCCTACAATGACTAACATCACATGCCTTGAAATGGGTAAAAAAACCATCAGCTGATTTAGTCTGTTAATAGCAATTGTGGACAACAAGCCAAAGGGTTAGACATGACATGATCAAGAGTATCATGACTCTGTGAAAATTTCAAGATCACCAAAACAAACGAAAGTTTGTTGAACTCATTTCGAATAATGTAATGATCAAAGTTTTAAGGAAATTGCAAGCTAATTCCATTTACTGTGATCTGGTATCCTGTTTTTGTATTTTGCAGAAATCTACGAAGATATTCGAGAAGAATGTTCCAAATTCGGACGGATTCGAAGTATGGAAATTCCAAAACCGATTCCGGATTATCAGCTTGCTGGTGTTGGGAAGGTACGTCAGTTGAATCTTTGCGTGTGTATACTTTTCGTCACTGCTTTATACACTTGCTTTGTACTTATTTCGGATATAATTGACCTTTCAACTTCTCCAAAAGAGGATCTGGATCGAGCGATATTCTTCTAAATTTTTATACGAAGTTACGAAAACCCAACAAAATGAACAGAAATATCTTTCGATTCGGATTCTTCGTAAAATAGCTAATGATTTATTGTAAAAAGACACTAAAATACTATTTGTAAAACCCTTCAGAGTTGCTTAGAATGCTATTCCAGCATTTAGTGGTTTAGGCCGCCATCATGTTCTCTCATCATCAGGGCTGATTGGGCATACATCCTGCTTTAGCTTAACTCAAAGGCCCATTGGTGTACCCTGATGTCAGCGATAAAAATAGACCTTTTAGCTATTCTACAATAGAGCCTGGATCGAGCATTATTTTATACATTTTTATACGCGACGTTCGATCGCGTGACGCTAGATCTTCTATCACTATTGTGCACATTCGAAAATTCTACAAAATGTAGCAAAAATTTTGTTCGATTCTGATTCTTTTCAGAATAGCTGAAAGGTCTATTACTTTTGTGCACATTCGAAAATTCTAATTCATCGTCTGTTGTTTTCCTTTTTAGATTTACGTCGAATACGCAACACCAGCAGAATCGAAAGTCGCAAACGATGCGCTGTCTGGTCGAAAGTTCGCCAGTCGTGTTGTTGTAACGTCATACTACGATCCTGGCAGATACGCAAGCAGAGACTTCTCATGATGGCCACTGGGGTGTGATGGCCACTGGGGTGGAGCAGTTTTTGCGTAGACTGTAAAGTAAAGCATCCAAGCTTGTGACACAAACGATTATGAACTCGAACACGACTGTTGTTTTTAAGTTGCCTTATCGCAAATAGTAAGGAGTAAACAAAGTCACAAAGAAGAACTTGCTTTATCAAAATCAACAGACTGACCTTACATTAGTTGTCAGGCGAAAATTTCAGCGAACAAAAACAATTCCAGTGCTCTACAAGAGTATTTTTGCGTCATCGCAAAAATCTCACCTGGATTCGAGTCTCATGTGCGACAGACTTTGGATGTTTCAGGATATTTTACCAAAAATATCAACAGTTTTTCTTCAAATGCAAAAAATAATTGTTCTGCTTAGTGCTAAGGAGTCTAAACACTAAGGACCCCTACAACTGTATGCTGAGTTAATCATATTTCCAAGTATCTTAACAACTGTTGTTCGTTAGAAATGTTAAGCAATGTTCTTCTTTTATGTGATTACTGCAGCCCTTCAATTTTTGTGTCAGTCAGTTTTACGAACTTACAACAAAAAGTTAACCGTAGCTTCTGTGACCGAAAGCTGTTGCGAGGTCCTAACCCGATTTGTAATTTCTGCCTCATAACAAAGCTTTCATTTATACACTAAAGTCTATTTTTAGATTTCGGGCGAAAATATCTGCGAATAAAAACAACTAAAGTGTTTCAATGATGTAATTTGCGTTATCGCAAATCGCGCCTTGCACCGAATGTGACGCAGACTGACGCAGTTTGATGATATGGTTTTGCGCCCCGGGAAGCACCTAAAATTTTTATCAAAAGAGAACAGTTTGCGGTGAAATGTCTGGAGATATATTTTTACAAGATCTCAATCTGATGTGGGTAGGTACTAGCAGGTACTCTTCATGTCTTTTGAAATAAAATATTCTGACAGGGTTGTTGCAAATTAAAGTCGTGTCATTTCCTTGGAAACTGACTTTGAGGTAACAACTAAAAAGGTGCACCATGAATATACCGTTTAGTCATTCTAAAAAGGAATCTAAATCGAACGATAGCATTATGTATATTGTAGAAATTTCGAATGTGTACAGTGATAGAAGCTCTATCACCACTCAATCGAACCTTTTGCAAAATACTGTTTAAAAATATCGCTCGATCCAGACTCTTGTAGAATAGCTAAAAGGCCTATATGCAGACGAGTAAGTTTGACGATGTTTTTTTTATCTATACTGAGTTCAGTTTTCGACTCATGGACTATCAGTACGCGAGTCTTTTCCATCGCATGAAAAAGTCCTTGATTGATTATTTACTTTCACAAATGTTCAGCGTATATTTAGGTGGTGAAACATAAATCCATTGCAGAAAACACATTTAAAGTGATACTTTTTGCCGTGTTTGCACGCATGTAAAATTTAACGAAAATGGGCGGAATTTAACGAAACCGCAAATTACTTGACGTTGAACTTTCCTATTTCGCATAGAACTACAGTTTTAATTCGCTATCTTACTTCGACTGCCCGTAATCTCGAACTTCCGGTATTTCGAACGAATTTCCATTCCCTTCGTAAAGGTTCTCTTATCAAATACTGCCTGTATTCTAAATTTCATTTCTCGGACAAGTTTCAATTTCTCCTGAAAATTCCAGACAATTGATGCCAACTGTACTCGTTTTGAAAAACACCTACGCCAAAAGACCAAAATTATTGACAACTCACGTAGATTTTAACTCAATTTTACTGACAGACAACAGCAATTCGACACAAAAACGAAACGATCATAATCATAATGCATGCAAGAAATTTCTACCGATACCTCCTTGTGCACCTGATATCGATAGCTACGAAGGAAGACGTACTTTTAATATACATTTATTCAAGTTGATACAAAATTACATTCACAGCCAACATATAAAATATTTCTTTCTAACACCCGATTCTAAATTTGCCAGCATTAAAGTAGCATTCCAACATCCCATAGTTAACGTGGTGCGTTCATCTAAAGTTCAAACTCGATCATTCGTCTTTGCAGAAATCAAACAAATATATTTTTCTTGATTTACTTGAATACAGTATATTGTATTGCTTCCTTCTATGCCTATTCACCTCCATCGTGACAAAGTTTTTAAATATCGAAACATCCAAATAATTACACATGTTTTTAATGGATCCTGCTTCTCATCCTTAAATTTTCTTTTCTGCTCTGACAAAAAGTTTTTTTACGAGAGCAGTGGTTGTGAGAAAATTGGTTCTGATAACTTCTTATCAACAGATGAGCTTTCAATATTAGGGGATTGCGAAACGGCCTGATCCTAAAATCATTGGCTCTTTAAAAGGTCAACGGCAATAATTTTCGTTTGGACAACTAAACTAACTATTGTGCTTTCAAATGGAAGAATGTTCATAAATATCAATAAAGCACTTGGACTGTTGTGCCTTAAAGGGGCTCCGTCGTCAAAATGTAAACAAAACGATGATTTTTGCAGTTTTTTGAAAGGTGATATCACACAGGATTTTCATATTTTTTTCAAAATGAAAGTTGCTGTTTGGACATTAATCATTGTACTTCACTAAGGAACAAACCAAACACCAACAGGGACCAAACATTCATATCTTCTACGATTGCTCGGATATAAGTGGATTCTTAACGGTCACTTTTTGGTGGCTTGGGTGAAGCCACCAAACAAACTTCAGAAGACAATGGATGAACAATGGATAATTGGTGACAAGTGCGAGTTTACGGATTTGTTTACTGTTTGACGACGGAGCCCCTTTAAATCTTTCAGCAAGCTAATTAGTTGCTTTCACGTTATGGTCCCTACGCTATCAAGAATTGATTCAAATCACATGACCATACAATGTTCGGAAGGAAATCATTTATCAAATAGAAGATTTGCAGACCGAAACTAACGATTTGCATCTTGGATGCATTGGTGACTGTGATTCAATAATAGTCATTACCCTGTATAAATAATTAAAAAGCAAAATTGATGAATCAATTTATTAAGCCTCAGTGCTCAAACGGTCTGATTACCTATCACTGCCGTATGGTTCCCAGTGATTACAGCGATGATTCAATGCTTGATTCAATGTGATTTCCAAACATCCATCTCGTTCATTCCTTCAGTGGAAGAGCAACTGACTTGGAGTGATTACGTTATCACTGTACCATGATTCAGTTGATTTGGTCACAATTTTGTCGATGCAGGAGTGATATGATGTGATTTGATAACACCGCTGACCATGTCATGGTGCTGTTCTTCTGCTGCGATTTTGCTGATATATTGCCCAATCAAATTTGAAATCTCTTTTCCCTTCAGATAGAAAAGATAAGAATTTAATAAATCTGGTCTGATATCAGCGTTACTCAAGATGACACTGATGGGGGCATACTAATCAACTGCTGCCAGTCAGCATATTTGTAAGAAATGTAATTCAAACGACAAAAGACCCTGGGCCTAAAAAGAGATTTTCTTCTCGACAATTATTCGTGAAAACTTCCAAAATTAGTTTCAGTACTGAAGTTTGTTTGTTAGAATAGTGTAAGATTTGATTCATAAGAAGTAGTGGGGGTGAAAAACTGAGGTGGACTCAGGATAGAAATGATTGCTAAAAATTATACGTTTTTCACGTCATTTTTGCTTTGGAGGGGATACCGACCTGAAAAAAGTGGGGTGAACCCCAGTCTACCCCCTTGCGCCACCCTTAAAAGTCATAATATAACACAAGGATTCTCAAAACTTGACAAATGGGTGCAGTAGTGTCCATCCTGGAAAAAGACAGATAAAACAAACTTCTACAAGCGAGGTAAACATATGAAAAGCGTACTCTTGGTGTTTCGAGCCGAGTAACTTTCTGGATCATCAAATCCCCGCATTTCAAATCCAAGAAAAGTTTGCCTGCTTCTGTCCTCAAATTTCTTGTTGACAGGATATCATTGTATGCGAATGAAACCAAAGTTTCCTAAAATAAACAAAAAATGAATTTACTTATCTATTGATAGAATAACAGTAATTAATAAACTTTAAATGACATTCAGGTCGAAGTAACTCAGCTTTTCCCCTTTGGCAGATCATTGCTTGTGAACCATTAATAAGCCTCACCAAAGGTGGAAAAAGTGCGTGAAGCCGCGAAGCAGCTTCGCAGGAAGCAAGTATGTCTGGAAGGAAGAAAAGAGAGGACATGGAGAAAAAAGGAATAGAAGGAGTGATGTAATCGATGAAGGGAGAAAAGAAGTGTGCGTTAAGCTTAATAGCATGTAAAGCAATAAACTTGTTTGCTTCTTGAAACATGATTATTCCGAATGACTCTAAACCTACCCTAAGAAAACTGAAATGTGTGTTGTGCAAGAGTTCAACAGAAATCTGGCTCCACAGAAAATTGATAAAACGATGGAAGGAAGAACTTTACTTTGGCATTGCTTCGCAGGAAGGCAAATATTTTTTCCACCACTGAGCCTCGCTGGTAATGAAATACCGGGGACTAAAAATCGAATCCAGCTTTTACCAACTACTTACTTTTTGACGTATATGAAGAAATGTAAAGTATATGACGAAGAAAGACGTAGTATATGAATTAAAATGTTCGACTTTCATCCTCGTATTACATTTGTATTTTTGACAAGATAAATGCAAGAAATTTTCAGTATCTTTACAGGGACAGAAAAATAACGATTTCTGTAGATTTTTCAAGAGAAAAATAATCATTCTCTAAAATTTCACGACAAAGAAGATTATACAAAAATAAAATTATTTGAATTGTGAAACGTACCGTTAAGTTGGTGCTTAGAAAGCTGACTCCTTCTTTATTGATGGCCACAACACTTTCACCTTGTATACTTGAATGAGATACGTGCTGAAACAGAACGATTAATTATTGTATTGTGAGATATTTTATCTGTCGTACACCTAATTTTTGTAACCAAACAACTAAGAATTTGATGCAGTATCGAATGCACTTAAAATTTTCCCATAGTTGCGTGCTAAAATGTTCTCAAGAGTCTTGCAGGAGTCTTTCATATCTGTCTTTGTTTACATATGTGGCAAATCTCCTGTTCTTTCTTTAACGTTTCATGGATAGGATGCAAATATTCATCCACGAGCAATATTACGTGCAGAAACAATGGTTCTGGGGTGAGATGAATGTTTCTGTTTCTTCCTTGTTCCTTTTTTCAGTGGAAACAAGTCTATCAGCAACGGAATTGCTGCAGGCTAGACTCACTTCTCCAATTCTATTCCTTTAGATTCTAGCAGATTTCATAATAAAGAATTAGAGAGAGAGTTTAGTTTTGGGAAGGACTCTCATATAGAATTACAAGGGGCTCAAATTGAACATGACCTGATTTTCGTGCAAAAAGATTCTACAGCAATCTAACTATCTAACTATACAAATTCTAACTATCTAACTATCTAACTAATCTAACTATACAGATTCTAGCAGATTTCATAATAAAGAATTAGAGAGAGAGTTTAGTTTTGGGAAGGACTGTCATGTAGAATTACAAGGGGCATAAATTGAACATGACCTGATTTTCCATCGTAAATCTAATACAGCAATCTAATACAGCATTTATGCTACCAACCTTTACAAAGAAGAATGATGAACCAAAGTATGGCCAACTTGCGACGATTTCTGCAAAATAAAAACAATCTCAGTTAAGGGTAAGGAGCAGACAAGAACAGAAAGTACCCTTGATCTGTGAATGTAAAGTGTAAACTCCCATTTGGGGAAGCAAAGAACTTCGAGCATTTCTTCCTGAGAAATATCTCGTGGCTATCAAATGGCATGCGATAAAACAACTAAAACATGTTTCTTACTGAGTGATTAAATTGACGAAATGCAGCGAGGAAACTTGAACAGATCTTTGAAGTGATTCTCAACGAAATGACTCTCGCTCATTTCTTTGAAGCAGGTGAGGATTTTAAATCAAGCAATAATTTATTTTTGGCTAATTCTTCACAAGAGATACCGGCGTACATACCTAGAAATTTTCGTCGAGCAGCATGTGTCGTAAAATGATGAATGGTATCGAGGCTGTCCTGTACTTTAACTGTCCATTGATTTGGTGTCAATGAATTCAGAACGAGGACAGGCATCAAGTTTGAGATTTCACGACTGTTGAAAGAAAAGTGAAG
>REGL01000176.1:51615-62648 GCA_004194395.1 Aurelia aurita complex sp. Pacific
ATCACTCCCATTTGATGACAGGGAGGTTGATCTCGGCATCGAGGGGGGGGGGGGGGGGGGGAGGGGGTGGAGGAGGTGGTGGTGGTGGAGGTGGTGGAGGGGGTGGAGGCATCATTGGGGTAGCCCCCAGCATCATTAATGGGGTAGGTTGTGCATTGACAAGTTCTCGATGATCATATCCAAAATTGAATGATTCATTCGGACTATGAAGATGGTAAATGAGTTCATCTCGTTTGTGTTCAACAATGTTGTGTTCGATCGTGCCATCTTGGAAATCGAACATCACCATTTCATTTGCAGAATGATTTGTTGGTCTTGGCATATGCATCCTATCAGTCAAAAGGAAAAATGTTCATAATCATTACAGTTAACACAAAGTCACATTGCGTCAGAGGCAAGAGAAATATGTTTTGACTGAAGGAGATGATTTCTTTCAAAAAAACTAATGTCAAAACTTCAACAATAGACCTTTTAGCTATTCTAAATAAGAATCTGAATCGAACAACGTTTTACAAATTTTGAAGAAGTTTCGAATACGCACAGTGGTGATAAAAGCTCTGACGCCATTTAATCGAACCTTTTGTAAGAAAATGTACAAAATATCGCTCGATCCATAGTTAAAAGGTCTATTGGTTATTTGGAGGACCGGATGTCAAATCTTCTATGGGATCTCTAAAATTTAATCTGAAATAAGCTGCAAAGAATATGAAAGGCCGTGTCATATCGCACAAATTAATGTTGTATTAATTACATGAATAAAATTTACAATGTCCAATCCAGAAATAACCTGAAAAGAACACAGCCTCAAAAATAAAATCCCTCTCTTGCTTAGTTCCTCTGTGTAGTGCTGGCACTGTTTCTGTTAAACTCTATTCTGTTACAACACAAAAACTAGTTATGAATTCAAACGTTTATTTCTTAGCACTGTGAGTAGGACGGCGCTTGCAACTGCAGTCTTGATATAGAACTGAAACTGAGATAGCGGATTGCAAGACCAAGAATTTTGGATGAAAATCAACGGATTTCTAGTTTTAGGTCAACTTCAGGCATAATTTATGAGCTTCAACGATTGTACTGGCGAATATTTCGCAATTCTCAATACTTACTTCCGAGTCCAGAATAGACATCTTGCACAGCTTATTTGCCCTCAAAGGACAAGTCCGGGGTTGGTATAATTGATGATAAAATAAAAGATTATGCTGTTATGAATGGCGTCATATGATATCTTATTTCACTATCAATCATACCAACCCCGGACTTGTCTTTTAAGTTTTTGAAAAAATCTACCCATGACAAGCGTTATTAGGATTCCGGAAATTTTCCACCCACCCCGTCTATTCTGGACTCGAGATTACTTCTTCAGGGGCTATCCTTGGAGGAAAATGTTTCCAACTCTTCATTGCACCATCTTCAAATTCAAACTCCAGCTACCCTTGTACAAAGTTTTCCATACCAATACCTTAACATATTTTTGCAAACTAAAAGATGATAAAACATACTTGGCAATGGAATCCATTCTTGAAATCGGAATTGGGTTCGTTGAATCGATAGAGAGCAATGTTCTCGAAGCAACTGATGGAAATGAAGGTGGTGCTTCCAAAATAGAAACTAAATCCATGATATAATCACATCCGGTAAGATCCAGCCGACATGATTTATCGTATTGTAGACTCAAAGACCAACCATCCGTGTGCTCTTTTATCACTCTGTAAACAAATAAACAAATGAATAAATTTCATCTTGCACACAAATAGTACGACGAATGTTCCAGTGAAAACAAGGCTTTTTAATGGGTATCTTAAATTTCATCTTACAGAGGCATTCTTAAAACACATTACTTAAGACGTCAGAATATGGTATACCTTCTGCTCTAAATGACAACATTACCCTTCTGTAATTTTGAAGTGTTTCTTCGCCAAGCAAAAATGTCTGCTTAACACATTACCTCATTAATGATAATCAGGCAGGCGTATCACTCTGTTTGTAAATTGAACTGTAATCGACATGTTTCAGAGACAATTTCTTATAAATACGTAAAAAAACTAGGGCGCCTGTAGAATTATAGCTTGTCAACAAGATACACAACATATTCTTGTGGGGATATCAAGTTTGTACTCTGTAGTTTACACCAAGAAATAATGAATTAAAGTATCACAGAACGGGCGAAGATAAAAGAAAGATATTGTGACAATGCTATGTAAAAATATATAAGATTACAGAAGAATTACAAAGGAAGAGAATTATTTACACAAATAGAAAAGGAAAATACACTTGAAACAATACCTGGTTCTCATAGCAGTGGATGCAATCTCTTCTCCAATCGTATTTGATTCAACTTCAACATCAGCAGATAGCCCTACGATTAGTAAGAAACCTTAATGTATTACAAAGATTCAACATCTTTAATAACTCAGTCATAAATACCAGTTTACTAGTTTATGAGAAACAGTATCTATTATGAGTGATTACACAACGGCCGGGCATTTCCTGATAATAAGGCCCTATACCTTTACTTTCAGCCAATCAGATTACTAAACAGAGTCCTGACCATCGGTAATAAAGTTTGACAAAAGAAAACAAATTTAAAATGACATCAAATCAACATAAACAAAAAGAAATTGAAAGAAGTCCTTACCATCAGCTGCTTGTAATTCCAATGCCATCTTCGCTCGTTCTTTGATACTTTTCCATTCAAGGTATGAAGGTGGGTGAGCCCGTGATGTTTGATTTGCTCTCCAACCGAGTAATTTATGTTGGCAAATATTTTTGTATACACCAAGTCCTTGGTCTGAGACAAACCTTAACAAAGAAAGTGACAAGATGAGATTATCAACCGAGTAATTTATGTTGGCAAATGTTTTTGTGTACACCAAGTCCTTGGTCTGAGACAAACCTTAGCAAAGAAAGTGACAAGAGGAGATTATCAACCGAGTAATTTATGTTGGCAAATGTTTTTGTGTCCTTGGTCTGAGACAAACCTTAGCAAAGAAAGTGACAAGAGGAGATTAACGCTGTGTTTGACTGGTACCAATTCTGAGAAAAAGGCGGACTTTGTAGACTCAGAATTTGTATTTTGATTGACTTTAAAGGTCTGAAAATGGTTAGCTGGTACGTTTGGAAGGCCTTCTCGATCTTCTGCTCGGGAAGGTAGAAGGCTTGGTAGAATTCAGAGAGATTCTCTCTACGTCATGGTGGATGCAAAACCAATCGTTTTTCAAGATTTTTGTGTTTCATGAGAACAATATTTCTGTCTAATAGTTTCAAGAACTTGCTATGTTTAGAATTATCAAGGAACAGACCCTAATTCATGCATAACCTGAAAAATTAATTAATCTAAGTTCATCAGATTATGACTAAAATCTTAGATAAAGTATAAATGAGATTAAGGAAACAGATATTAATGGCAGATCAGCTGGACGAGTTGCATAAAGGCAAGCTGCAAACAGGCTGCTTTCTTTGGTAATGAATTTGAAAACAGATTTTAAAGGAAGGAAGAAATAAACAAATAAACTCATGTATGTTTAAATACAAAAAAATCGAGAATAGATTCAGCCTTTGTAGGCAAAGGCTACAAGTGCAAAGTTAATCAAGTGCTGCAAACAACTGTTGCCTTTCGAACCCGTTGTACCAGGAGATGAACTTCTTAACTTGAGGGCCTTAGAAGCCGACCAGAATTTGGCTAAAAGCGTGTTATTGGCCAACAACAAATCTTAGTTACTCTTTGAATCTTTTAATCGACCAAGCGATAGTGTTTCAATTGATGCATGGGTTAAAGAATGGCACAGGAAATAGAAATTAGATCATAAAATGCGAAGAATCATTTTGACACTTACTTTAGGAGATACTTGTACATCAAAGCAGATGGTGGAAAACAACAAAGACATAAGGCAATGAGGAGCCAGCCTCGTTCTTGTGATGCCTCGTTGTTGTTGCCCCAAATTTGATTGCAAGTTTGAGTGTAGATTTCATCTCGTAGGTCATTGTTTCGAATACCCTGCAGGAAAAGATTTTTGATGTGAACAAATTTATCATCCTTGTAAGGTTCTAAAATCCTTCAAGAATAATGTTTAGATTTAATTTATTGTATATTGTAATTAAAAGTTTTTACTGGAGGGCCCCTTGAAAATCAGCCTTAGCTGAAGGGTAGCCCTCCCTAAATGAATAAAAATGAAATGAAATGAAAAAGATGGCTAAGGGCAGGATTAAAAGGACAAAGACAACTCAGTTAAAAAGCAGATGAGAGAGAAGAGGAAGAATATCTTTAAAGCAATAACCAGTTTTTTGAAGAGTAAAAGTCCCGATACAAACTTCTGTTAGTTATGACGAACGTGGCTATGATATGAAGACAAGCTGCATCAAAACTCATTCCCAACGCAGGAATTCAACATAATATTCTTACCAACTCCACAATGTAATTCCCGAGAATAAATTCTCTACTGCCAGTCATAGATGCATCTCCCATGAAACGCATTATCTGAAAAAAACCAGATACACTGCAAAAGTCAGCTTAAGATGTTAGCAACAACAAACAACGCAAAATTATATGAAGAGTGGTTTTTTGATTGCAAAGACACGTTTCGGTCGAGCAATAATCAATTTACTTACAGATCAAGTGAATCAAATGGAATTTAATATGTTAACACATGGAGTTAAAAATAAAGCAAACAGGCAAAAACCAAATCTAATGTCTTAATCTGAATACCTCGATGCAGTAGAGAAATAAAGTCACAAAAGTTGATAAGGAGAATCACCGATTGAAATGATAGATATAAGCCACCACGAAAAGCTTTTTGACAAGTGATTGCTTTTCTAAATCGATGTAAATAGTTCGTATTTTAAGCTGGTATGAAAAAGATGGAGAACAAACACTCGAAATATGTTTAAAATCAAAATCAATGCCTCAAACATATGTATGAAACACTATGTGGATAGAAACAGGTTCTATCTAATCTGTTCATTGATAACACTATCTACATGTCTCTTAGTAATTCTGATGAGAATTAATCAGAGTTGAAATCTCAAAAATGTTGGGCAAGGAAGAGGATTTTATCGCTAAGGATCATTAATATTTAAGTCTCAAACGCAAAAAGGTTCCGTTTAATTTAGTTACTTGTTAATAGTTGAAAAAAAAGTTGCGATAAGCTTGATTCTAAAACTTGATTAGCTTATCTATGTGCAAGAAGCAGACTTTATTCCATCCACAGAAATAGACATTGACCCTCTAAATCTACAGATACCGAGTAGACATCTCTCCCGATCCGATCATGTTTTGGTCTTATAAACCACGTATCGAAACACCTATAGATTTGTATTTTTCTTTTTTCCTGCGTGATAACAGCACCTTTAAGGGGGAATATTATGGCAATGAGATCAGCTTGATCTCCCTGCCACTGTAATTTTTTTCTTTACGTTTTAACGTTATATGATGTATCGCATCTATTTTTATGTTATAAAACTTGTCAATATTCTAATTGTGGCAATTGATACATACATAAAAACATACATACCAAAAGGAACTTCACATCTTTGACAATAGACCTTTTAGCTATTCTGCAAAAGAGCCTGGATCGAACGTTATTTTCATACATTTTTGTGAGCGTGTTTCGATCGAGTGGCGTTAGAGCTTCTATCGGTACTGTGCACATTCGAAAATTCTACAAAACGTAGCAAAAGATCGTTCGATTCTGATTCTTTTCAGAATAGCTAAAAGGTCTATTTGCTAATACTCGAGATATTGAAGTGAATCTGAATCTGAAGGGGCTGAAGAAATTTTGTGATATTTCTTGTTTTTCTGCGCATTGTAAGTGGAGGTAAAATCTAATTTTAAAAAAATTGCGTAACTTCGACATGCATGAAGAGACACCTAAAAACCTAGCATAAACAGGGTGTTTCCCATAGATTCAATGCCTCAGGGATCATGCCCATCACGTGTTATAAACAGTTGGTATGTCACATCTCTTTATTACACAATTTGCAAAATTATGGTATCAGCATTTCCACACAAAACATGAAATAAATCCACCGATTCTACTGCAGTTGGGGGATTTCCAAGTATGCACAGCAACTGTCGCGTCTCAGGCGCAAGTAGTCTTCATTCAGAATATGATAAAGACTGAAAATATAAAAAGAATTTACCAATTTAAATGACTTGATGGCCTCGATGGAATCTGAATGTCGCAACTTGAGGAAAGGTGAATAAATCGGTGCTTTGTTGTAATGCACAACTTTTTCATCCTGAGGAAAAATAAGATCATCCATCTTAGTAATTATCTTGATGTTACTGAACATCAAAAGGTCAAAATAGCTTTCGGGGAACTTTGGAATTTGAAGAACAGATGCTAAAGTTAAAATGCTAACTTTTGAGCACAGTCAGCATGAATATTGTAAAAGGAAACAGTCGCAAAAGGAAACGATGATGGACAGAATTTCTGATCTCGTCACTGTTTTGAATTGTTAATGCACTTACAAAGAGAAGAAGAACATTTGCTCAAAGGCCTTTTTGCAGCAAATCATCATGTTTATCATGTTCATCATTCAACCTTATTCTATTTCAAATTGGAAGCTTACATGGTGATAGAAAAAAGCTATCTCAAGCCAACAAGCAAAGAAACTGAATCATGGACACATACTTTTCACTGCCTGCTAATATCTCGTTCAATTCCTACCCTGACCATCCCCCCCTGGTACACCCCCGGGAATTTGCACAAAAAATATTCCTGGCCCCCGGGCATTTGACCGTACATTTTCCCCGGCCCCCGGGCATTTGAGCAATAAATTTTTGTTGACCCCTGGGCTGCCCGGGGGGAGGGGGTGGTCAGGGTAGGAATTGAACGAGACATAATTCTTAACAAAACAGAAACTAATTTCTAGCTGGTTAACCGCGAGTGGCATGCGCTCCTTCTGCTTTGATCCCCCTTACGTTATCGCACGTTAAAAAAAGAGCTGTAATGATAAGGCTAAGATGGGACATTCAAGCAATATGCTAAGAAATTGTGGACTTACCTGGAAGAACTGATGAACGAACTTGGTGAATGGGAAATTATCAATATCAGAAGGTAGTCCATTTTTAACGTAATCATTTTCGATGACTTTCTGTACTTTGATCAGGTTGTAATCTTGATGAACTGGTTCCCAAGCTGTGGGAACAGAAAAAGAATCTAATAAGTAAAAGTTAAAACGAGTTGGAATTGGAAAGATATAGCGAACTGAAGTTGAAATATCGTGAGGCAGAACCCTGATAAAAACAAACGTTTGTCGAGTTTGTAAGAAGAAATTGAGTGATCTTGAGTTATGCTACTTGGTACCTAATACAGGGGAACTGTTAATATAGGAAACTTAGATGCTGCAGTGAATAATATCGTCAAGTATACAGGATGGGGTGTACTTGCCTACAAGGCAAGATTGCCCAGGGCTGCAATATGGTAGTGCCTCGATGTATCACAGAATGAAATTTAAAATTGTAACAGATTGAAATGAAAATAGAATATATGAACTTTAATTGGAATTTAAATAGACTATAAATAGTTAACATTGTAAATTTCATTCTGTGATACATCGAGGAATAGCCTGCAATATACACTCTAAATAGCTCCATTTTGGGGAGCTAAAATGAATTTGGGCAAAATTTCAATTCGTTATAGGAAAGTAGGAAACACTGCATTGAAAAGCATGCAGACCAAAGATTTTATAAATAATGAGACACGTGTACAATTGATTTATAATCTCATATGTTTGAAACTAGCCCATATTAAAAGAACTTCATGTGCATGAGCTGAGATATGGAGGATCTTAAAGTCAAGTAAACTGAAAACAGGCAAAGCTTGGATTGTTGCAAGCGCTACTAAAACTACTACCGTAAAAGATCACATCTTTTTAAGGATTGTATGATGTATGTTTAGTTCATTTATAATCCTAGCGAATTCAAAGAAGAAACCTACAGGTGCATGTAGTTCAGCTTTGAATCGATAACAACCTGCTAAACCACTAAAATATAATCTTCGTAAACAAACATCCAGGTTGCATTTAAGGTATCTCTGTCTTCGTTACTATTGGCGCCATGGCACACTGTAAACAGTTGATGCAATTTGGCATGCATGACAACCACCTCTCTCTCTGTGTCCTGTATCTGAAAAACTTACACATCTGAAAACCTCCTCACAGGCACACAATATTATTACACATTAGCTGCTGGCATTTCTACTGTACTCAAAATGCTTTGATTACTGGAACATTGTTCACAACCATTAGCTCGCAGGCACAGAAAATTTCTACTAAGGCCTGATGCATGGTAGTTTGCATCTCAGTAAATAAGCCCTGGGCCTAAGGAAACGTATCATTCTTTGGACATATGACATCGAAACAAGGAAGAGACTGTTGTTGGTCATACGTTTTTCGCATCCTTGTCATATTTATAGCGTATTGATAAGCATAATAGCATGTTTGTAGCCCAGTAACGATAGCTTTTTTGCATAATTGAATTTCGAAGAAACTAAGTTCTTTCTCGTGAGAAACTATTTTCATGGCTTCATCAGGTATCATATGGAAAGAAGGTCAAATCTAATGTATTGTGGTAGGCAAGGACGGCAAAAGTATTATGGTATGACATAGCATGGTATGGCAAACTATAGTCTAGTATGAGATCTGGCCCCCTCTTGGCTGCATCACGGCCTCAAAATCATTGCCAATCTCCTGGAAAATTCACTCAAGAGCTAAAATGTCTGAGAACAAAATATTTTGCTCCAGAACCAAGAATGATGACCTGTTGTACAGTCTCGTCGATATCATGCCTAACTTGTTGCCCAAAATGAATTTCTGGTATCATTCAAACGACTTTCATTGGCCTAAGCAATGAGTCTACTTGTGGTCATTGAGAACCTGCTTCGTTCTTTCAACGTAGTTTACGAATTCATAAGAAAGATTACTGAAGTAGCAACAGCCATGTAACAGCAAGCGAACAGCTAACAGTTATCTTGTAGTTGTCTTGCCAAAAATAACAATCATTTACTTTAATCTAAAACAACAGATCTCCTAAAGGAGCTTCTTGTAATAAATTCACCGAAAAACAATTGGTTTAAAATTAAATGGCCTTCTTGGAACGGAAATTAGAAGTTGCCAACTGTATGTTGCCAGACACCGAGTGAAATTGAAGAACAAAGGTTGTTAAGATAATGTAATTGTTTTTGACAAGGCGATACGACGTTCAGACAGAGAGCGTCTATTGATAAATCGATTATTTGTTTTGTTCATTTCATTGCTACAAATGGAAAAATAGATACAAGTTGATACTGGCAGATATCCAAACTCAGAAGATGTCAACACAAACTCTGGATATCTGTAGTTGCATATGCAGTTGCAATAGTCTGAAGTAGGCCGTGCATAAAGAGTTGCAAAGTTATAAAGTTCAGCAGGCAAATCTATGTCGATAAATTATTTCATATAAACCATTTGATAAATACAAAGATTTTTCATATTTGATATTTCTATTTATTAAGAATGGAGACCCTTCCGCCTAATGACCGAATTTCAAGGGGCCGTCCAGATGAAAGGCTATTCGCAAGTGAAAATTGGTGGACACAGAACCACAGAAGGCAAGAGAAAACCTATCAAAGTGTGGAGATAATAACAATAATAATAATAATGATAATGAAAAAGATGCTTACATTGCTGTTTTGAAAAGACAACAGCCAATTCTGCAGGAATTTCCAGATGAGTGACATCAACACTTGCTCTTCTTTCCAGCTCTAACATTTTCTTTTTCTACAAAACAACGAATTTGTTGTCAAAATACAAACTCAATCTTTCATCTGTAGTAAATGAGAATCCATCATCATACCAATGTTGGCTAATAAAAAGCGACTTGCTTAAATAAACATAGAGGTTTCTTCTATTGCAAATAAACATGAACTCAAACTGATTTTATTCCATAAGTTCACAAAGACTTCTTCAAAAACTACACGAGTAGATTTCTCAATAAAACTTCACAATGAAGAAGTTCTGCATTGAGATTGCTGCAAATTAATAAAACATGAATGTTCATTATTTCAAGTATTGTTGCGGCTTACAGAGGTGTTCATTCAGGCTGTTTGTAGCCCTTGAGACGACAGTTCATATCAAAACGGCCAAACAGCGAGGCGGCCAGACGACAAGAAGGTTGGATGGCGACACAATGTTCTTTGAATAAAAACTAGATCAACGATAGAAATAACACAAAGCTAGAGACTTCGCTGCTAATAATAATGACCATACAGTTTTGCAGCCAAAGGAGATCTTATTCACAGACCCTTACTGATTCCTACTACCCCAGTTCTAATGGATTCCTGTTTTGATGCTCCAATGAGAGGCAAATCGAGAAAACAAATTTGACTTCTTTCCTTCATCAATCAACAGTTGTTTGCTTATCAATCAGACTTGTTAGTAGCGGTTGATCATTTTCGCATGATTGAGATGGTTATTTTATGATTACGTCGATTTTCTAGTGATTTCATTTGGTATCAAGATCAACCTTAGTAGATTGTGCTATGTTGAATCTGATTGTTTATAGGTAGGTAGGTAGGTAGGTATCATATTTAACGTGGCTAGCCTGCGAAAGTCTGAGAGAGACTTATTTCCAGCAGGGGCCACGGATGTTTTACCATCAACCGCCGCAGCTACCAGATTTCCCTCACATGGCTCTGGTTGACCCGAGCTAGAGTTACGGACAGCGACCAAACTGTCCAGCGCGGGATTCGAACCTCAGCCGTTCTGACCTTTGGTTTACGAGTCAGTCGCCTTATCCACTCGGCCACGCGTTTCATGATAGATCACAGGGAATTGGTGAAATAAATTTGATTTCCCCTTCAAAACCAATGTCAAATATCTTATTCGTCATTTAGAAGTCATTTATATGCTCACCCCAACGGCTCCCTGCTCACGAGAGCTTGTGAATCATGCTTGTAAGTTACTGAGCAGGTCCTTTGGTGAATGATTCACTCCTATTCAGAGCACATTTTAATAATTCATGGGTGACGCTGCGAATTCTTTTCATTCTCAGCAAC
>REGL01000176.1:78393-89439 GCA_004194395.1 Aurelia aurita complex sp. Pacific
ACAGAAAGGTGCAGAATCCCAGCAAACAATAGACCTTTTAGCTATTCTAAAAGGAGCCTGGATCGAACGTTATTTTTATACATTTTTATACGTTACGTTCGATCGAGTGGCGTTAGAGCTTCTATCACTATTGTGCACATTCGAAAATTCTACAAAGTGTAGCAAAAGTTTGTTCGATTCTGATTCTTTCCTGAATAGCTAAAAGGTCTATGGCGCCATTGACTGGGGGGAAGGCACGAGATCACACTGAACCAAAACATCTTCATGCATATCATTCTGCACAGAGGTTATCTTCGTGACTGCTTGTCTCAAATTAGATGCCCGCGAATAGCAACAATTGAAACGTTCTGTAGGGTTCTGCATAAGTATTTTTGCGTTATCGTAAATCTCACATGACATCTCATTTGACACAAATGCACCAATAGTTTCGTGCACGAACTAAGCAAACTAGGGGTAATGACTTTTGATTTTTGCGTATCATTCTCGTTTGACATAAAGACCAAAATATTGCCTTTGAGGCGATTCTTGTCCTTATACAAGGCGCTCGATTTTCCATTGAAGGCGACTTTAGCAGCAACACTCATCTCTCTGACTGTAGCAAAAAACAGCATCAACGATCATTTGGGGTTATGAAGAAATCAATTTTCAGATTTTCTTATGCTTGCTTAGCTCAGGACAGACTTTGTAATCATCCAAAAGGATCTTATGTTCAAGGTACGTGATGCCATTGTAAAACCCCATCAGAACATAATGAGTATCCCTATGCATTCATTACAATTTGCTGAATGAAATTCAAAGTTGCTATACCTGTTCTTGTTTGAAAACGTGGTCAATAAAGAATGCTTGTAGACTCTCGTTTGCAAAATTGATGCAAAATTGTTCAAAAGAATTTGATTTGAAATCCTGCAAAAGAAAAAGGGGTTTGATTTATCATATCATTACGCTTGGTCCTTATTCTTAAATTTTGTCTTCCTATACTACAATGGTCAATTAACAAATGTGAAACTAAGCTATAAAATGGGCATTTCTAGCAGTACATGTTTCAGAGCAGTAAATCATTTCAGAGAAGTAAGATAGCTAGAAATCATAGCTGAAAAGCACGAACATTTATGCCCCGAAAGACAGGAAAGATGAAATTTCATGGATCCATATCTGATAAGGTAAAATGATAAATTCATCATACCTAAATAAATCTATCATATTAAGTTCAGTTCATACTTTCAAAAGAATAGGTACTTTACCAATTATAATGAAATATTAAAGCAGCTCTGCTATGGATTACTCATTACAAGCGTGGTTTCACTCGGCTTCGCTCCTTGCCTGAACTGTTACGCTGCTAAACCTACTGATATATCGCTCATTGAAGCGAAAAACAACATCAGTTCAATTCAACGGGCGCAAATAACGGGACTTTTGTGGTTAGTCTAGTTGTGGGTATCAATTATAATGGAAACAAAAACAAAAAGTACCTCAAATCCAAAGATATCAAGAATAGCAATTGATGTCGAATCTTTATCATCGGGTTGATGGACACTTTGATTGATTCTTGTTACAAGCCAACCAAACAGACGAGAGTATAAAGCACGTGACATTGCATCCCTTCAAAAATCGAATGTAAATAGTTAAGTCTGAAGTTGAAACTTAAAGGGGCTCCGTCGTCAAAATTTAAACAAAACGATGATTTTTGCAGTTTTTTGAAAGATGATATCACACAAGATTTTCATATTTTTTAAAAATGAAAGTTGCTGTTTGGGCATTAATCATTGTACTTCACCAAGGAACAAACTAAACATTCATATCTTCTACGATTGCTCGGATATAAGTGGACTTTTAACCGTCGCTTTTTAGTGGCTTGGGTGAAGCCACCAAACAAACTGCATATAACAATGGATGAACAATGGATAATTGGCGACACGTGCGAGTTTACGGATTTGTTTACGGTTTGGCGACGGAGCCCCTATAAATTACATTGTCAATAGCCAGTTGTTACAAGCTCGTACGAATGATGTATTTTTCTAAATGTGAATAAAGTCCTTGAAAATAAATAGTTTTAAAGAAATTTCTAAAAATAGAAAATTACTATACCTTGCATCCAACGCTTGTTCGATATTTAGAGGGCTGTAAAAACGCTCACCAGCAGCTTCCTGTGGAAGGAATCGTGAAAAATCAAGACCATCCGCCATTAACATGATTTTCTTTACTAGGAATTCTGTCGCGCCTCTTTTAAGAGCGAAGAGTGACAATTAATGCTGACAAAAAATTTCTAGAAACTTATTCTATAGGTCCTTGAATGATAGCAGATGGTTTTACTTCTGACCAAGTCAACCTCTTAAAATATAAGTTATTATTATTACTAAAAAACCAGCCTGTAGAAAGAATTTCTCAATCATTATGTTAGCCTGTACAGTTGTGGAAACGTTCAGAACTTTCTTTATATGACAGCGTTTCTTCCATTTTCTTCATTGCAATGGTTACACAATATTATGTAGAAGATATAATCATATTGCTATGAAGCTATTGGTTAAAACTAGAGCTACTGTATAAAAGGCACTCATAAATTTTTGCTGTATTTGTAAGAGACTTACCGTGGTAACACAATACACAGTTAGAATATATAATCATAATGCTTTGAAGCTGAAAGTTAAAACTAGAGCAACTGCTATAAAAGGCACTTCATGTATATCTTACCGTTACTCGATGGGTCAATGCTAATGATACACCATCCAATTCAACACTAAGCAACCTCGCCACGAGTCCAATCTCTCTTTCATTCATAATCACAGCAGCTTCTTGTCCATTACGCTAACAAAAATATAAAGATTTAGAGAAACAAAAGTCCCTCACTCATCTGTCAGTTTGATCAGCAGGATCATCGATTTAAAGGCATTTGAAAAGTTGTCAACTGAATTTCGTGATGACAAAATAACAAAAAATCTAAACTTCGATCTGAAAATTTTAACTTGAAACCAAAACAATATCACTTCTATCTGGGAACATTTTCAATAGATGACCTAACAAAAATATGTCACAGATCTATTTACAGTGCAAATAATAAAAAATACGTTATACGATGAAATAATGGCACGAAATTCAAAATCACCTGTGTTCTGCCATAGTAAATATTTCCAAGATGAAGAATGGCAGATAATATACCAAGGATTCCTTTCTTTTCGTCTTTCTAAGATGGAACATAATTAAAATGATATCACAATGCAGTGGGGTGGGGTGGGGTGGAAATGTGGGACAACAGTTGGCTAGTAAGGCCCTCCCAGAGCAGGAGAGTCACAGGTCCCGTCTGCATAGTAATGTTTCTGTTTTTTCCTTGTTCTCTATAAGGTGAATTTGAAAAGTCATGATCGTTGCCTAAAATACGATTTTGCACAAAAGTGTTTCCTTGTCCCAGTCATTTTAACTAATGTTCCCTTGTTCCCAGCTTACAAATTCTGAGTATTCCCTCTCCCTAAAACCCCTCTAAGGGCCTTGCTAGTAAATCTTCAACAGGCAGGCAGCATAACGAGCAAATAAGGCTTCAGAAGATGATAAAAGTTACAAGAACTATACTAACGCTAATTCCAAGGATCTCCATAGCAGACAAAGTATGTTGAAAATCACTGGCATCAATCTTTTGGGCAATGACAGAGCTTGATCCCTGATGAAAGAGAAATATGTTAAAGCTACGATAAAAAGCAAGAAAATATTTCAAAGACAGTTGAAAATGTAAATCTGTGATGTGAAATGAAAGAATCTACGTGAAACGTTACTTAGTTCGAAAAATGATCCTAAGAATTCTTTATGTGGTACATAACTTCAAATTGCCTTAAAAAATAGAAATAGAACCACAAAGAAACATACTATGGCTAATGAAGCACAAATCAAAAGAAGGAAAGTTGCATTCACTTATACTGTTTCCCATATAAGTTCGTTATATATGAAGCTGAAAACGATTACTGCTTCCTACGTACAAGGCAAATGCTTAATAACTTAGAAAGCTAGCGCTGCTAAATGGGTATGATCTCTTCAGCTGGATATTGAGCAAATCTGTGATTTGGAATCAGAGCAAATTCGATAAAGTTGATGCAACTAAATACCTGATTTAGGTAGAAGAAGTCATTTGCTTTAGTAAGACCAAACATCGCTTTATCGGCAGTTGAAAGGCCAGCAATCATCTCGTAGAAAATATGAAAGTTTCTGTCACCAGGATTCTACGAAAAAGGATTGGTTACAGCAAGGAAGGATTATGTAAAACAAAGGATACAGGTTTGATTAAGACAAAGTGATTTGGCAGCCTAAAGGATAAATTTTACACCTTTCGTGCAGCCAACCATAATTCATCTCCTTCTCTGTATATTTTGGTTTGATCCAATGTGGTTCAATCCAATTGGTATCCAATCCAGGCGGTTTGATCCAATGCAAATTTGGTTTGAGAGGAATGAAATTCATTCTTCTTACATGCAAATCGCTTTGTCTTCGCTGAAACTCTTTTGTTTCAAAAATTTCACCCTTGCTATTAGTTACACTGTTGCAAGTATGAAGTGGAACTTCCACTGCGGAAGGAAATAAAAAAGGACGAGCGAATATATATACAAAATTATGATGGTTTCACAGAGCACCTTCTAGCGTGTACTCAAAATGTCTGTTGATTTCAGCTGTATATTATCAACAATCAAAAATATATGCAAATCAAGCAACTTTTATCAAATCACAAATTCGCTCCGTTATCACTAATGACATACCTGGTAAACAATCCTTGATTTTTCCAGGAGATATTCTGAAACTTTTGCTCCACGAATCGCACCCCTGAAAATAAGAATAAATATGTCATGTTTTGTGCTGGTATTAACGTGCTGCGAAATTTAATAATTCTGAATATCTATATGTTAAGNAGCGAATATATATACAAAATTATGATGGTTTCACAGAGCACCTTCTAGCGTGTACTCAAAATGTCTGTTGATTTCAGCTGTATATTATCAACAATCAAAAATATATGCAAATCAAGCAACTTTTATCAAATCACAAATTCGCTCCGTTATCACTAATGACATACCTGGTAAACAATCCTTGATTTTTCCAGGAGATATTCTGAAACTTTTGCTCCACGAATCGCACCCCTGAAAATAAGAATAAATATGTCATGTTTTGTGCTGGTATTAACGTGCTGCGAAATTTAATAATTCTGAATATCTATATGTTAAGCTGCTGAATGCAGAGCAATCCAAAAAATGACCGTAGGTTGATTATCGTTTCTAATCAGAAGATTTATTGAAGGAAAACCAATCGCATTTCAGTATTTCCTGTTGATTTAGGTCAGTTACTCGAATATGGTGTGGCAACTGTCACTGCCTATTGTCTTTGCATGGCTATATTTATCAAAGGCTTGCGTATGCTTAGATTCCCTTCAACGCAACTACTGTAATGTGAACAAATTCAATATAGAACAATTCTAAGATGAAAAATAATAATAAGATAAGATGAAACAAATATGAAATAAAAATAAATGAGTTGATATCTTGCACGAAAAAGCTACTGAACTATCTCCTGTTCAATACTGACCTCGCCAATTTTCCTGAAACATGGAGGTATTCTAAGAAGCAAACGAAAGACAGGGATATATTTACCTGTCAAAGAATATCTGAATGTACTTTCCAAAGCGGCTGGAATTATCATTCATCAAAGTCTTTGCATTTCCAAACGATTCCAATAAAGGATTTGCTTCCAAAATCTGAAAAATAGTTATCGATCAACGTCATTAATTTAGCCAATTAATCAATCAGGACTACAATCTAAATCTAATGTATCTATGAAATTTTTACACACACCTTAATTTCTGTCACAAATCCGACGATCAGGCTAATTTGACGAAAAAGATTGTAACAACGATCATATTCAAGAAAGAGACGGTTCCAAGATATTATTATATTTTGACGACAATTCTAAGTATTATCAAAGACGTCCAATTATTTGGAATAAAAAATAAGTCCAACTATTTCAAATAAAAATCTTCACATAATTTCACAAATATGCTTACATATCTGCTGTTATTTTTTTGGTGTGTTGCAATGTTTCCACTTAAAAATCTCTGTATTTATGTTTATGAAACTTACTTTCTCTGTGACAAGCGTGCTTTGTGCTCTGTTCACCGCAGCCAAATATTGCATTATCAGTTTCGTTGATTCCGTCTTTCCTGAGCCACTCTCACCGCTGCAAAATGAATTTAGTTTTTGCATTAACAAAGTAAACAAATTTCAGTTAATCGTAAATTGGAAGACTTCTTTCCAGATTGGGCCAAGCTTGAGAAAATGAAAGGTATGAGGATACTATTATTGTGCTGTTGGAGCATTTTCATCAATTAGCATTACAGTATTGTGGGAGCCCGCTTCGATATATTTCACTGCAAGCAAATTGAATCTAACTTTCAGAATGCTTAAAATAGACATCATTCAATATGCATAAAAAGGAATGGTACAAATTAGAAACGGCACAAATAAGAAATGGTACAAATAAGAAATGGCACAAAAAATAAATGGTACAAATAATAAATGGCACAAATGTAAAAAGGCACAAATTAGAAACGGCACAAATTAGAAATGGCACAATAAGAAATGGTACAAATTAGAAATGGCATAAATAAGAAATGGTACAAATTAGAAATGGTACAAATAAGAAATCGTACAAATTAGAAATGGTATAAATAATAAATGGCACAAATAAGAAATGGCACAAATTAGAAATGGCACAAATAAGAAATGGTACAAATTAGAAATGGCACAAATATTAAATGGTAAAAATTAGAAAGTAGACTGACCTGACCACCATAACTTGGCTCTTGTTTTCTTTCACCATTTCAAAGAATGCTGCTTCAGCTATTGCAAATATGTGCCTAGAAGAAAGAGAACCTCTATTTATCAAAATGATCTATCTTAGACTAATGGAACCAGAACAAACCTTATTGATGCTTTCACCTACATATAGCCACCTTGTGCCATGATTATCTATAAAAGTATTATACTTACGGTGTTGTGTTATACTATCATGTAACAACCCAGAAGAAGTCTTGCATGGCAGGACAAAATATTTGCAATACATATTCATTATTTAAATCAATGCACATTTGCCGTTGTTGTTTTTTGTCGTGTTGCAGTTTTTCTACCTACAAATTTCTTGATTTATCTGTACTTACGGTGGTAATTTTCCAATGAATTGTCCTTGGTATTTTCTCACATTATCCAATCCATAAATTCCAAAAACTTTGTATGGGTTTACAGCAATAATTATGCTGCCAATATATGTCTGAAACAAGAAAAAGTTGTCTCTTACAAAATCTTACGAATTTTAAAGAGTCTTTTGAAAGAATTCTCATTGATTTTTAAGAGTATTTACAAATTTGTGGATGTTACGGAAGAACTGAACCATATTTTGCTTCCATAACAGTGCAACAAATACTCACATAGATTTCTCCTGCATGATATCTTTTCTTCAGATTCCAGAGAAGGGATCCTTCATGAAGGTCTCTGTAAATATTAAAATCACTCTTCATCAAAATTATCATTTTCTTTGGGAAATGGCTAGATCTTTAAGTAAGTTGTTTCAAAGAAATAACATGTAACAGTGATGAATTTGGCAAATGGGGAGAGCAGATTAGCTGAAAAAATTGAAGATACTGGATGATCCAGAAGTTCTTGTTCTTTTTGCATCCAATTGAACTGTGAACACAAAACTTTCCACATTTTGGTTTTCAAAAATATTCAATCCACAGTTATATTAGTGTCCTTTCATACTTGAATTGGCCTCAACCACAGGACGGGACTTTGCAAATTACCATGACAACAATTTTTTACATAATGATAAGAATTCTTGAGCCATATGAAAGACTGTACATTTTTTTAAACAAGAATTCTTGGGCAGAAAAACCATGTCAATGTGTAGAAGGCCAGTACTGTATAACCTTTTGCTCTCTTCATTTTCAATCCCAAACTCAACATGAACAAACCCGCTGCATATAACAAACAATTCAGGTAGCCTTGACAAGGGAATCTGGAGCAATTTGAATTTGCATGAACAATAGACTATCACGCTAAAGATGGCGGCAAGGAACTTTTTACCAAGATGCATTACCTTCTCTGATCATATCCCAATAGAATCCTCAAGGATTTGTTATTAAAACGCAATGCATCTTGGTGAAAAGTTCCTCCCTTCCATCTTTAGCGTAATTGTCTATTGCAATGAAAGAATATTAGGAAATATGTCAAGTTTTCAAATTTGTTTGTCCCAGTCTTAACCAGAAGATCAGCATGAAGTTGACAAGTATCTGGAGTCAGTGTCAATCTGCCAGCATGTTATTGATAGAGCTTATCCCCATAACATAAATAATGTCATTGATAAAGATGAGGTACCTCAATTTGATCAAGTCAGAAACACCTTCACGGCAGGTTGGATCAGCTGGTTTGACTTCTTTTGCAGGTACTGTATATGTCTGAAAAAATACAAAATATTCAGTTGATATTAAACTATTTGAATTTCTTTGTTAGATTTGTTAAATTTGTTATCATTAAATTTGAATTTCAGCTTATTACTATATATATTCTTCTACTTCTACAATGTTAATCAAGCAACCTCAAGGCTCTGTTGGTGTAAAGTAAAACAAAAATAAAAATAAAGGAAAATGTAGTGGCTAGAAAAATGAGAAGGATAAATAAGTTAGGTAACAGAGCAGCAATACCACGGCAATACCATGGATATTGTGGGTGATTTGTTCAAAATACTAACAAGTAGGTGGGGGCATCTATTCTGGACTTGATGGTAGAAATTAACCTATTGATTTGGCATAACAATAGATGATTGTGCTGAAGATGGTGGATTCATATTTCAATGCAAAGGATGACGGTAAAAAATTGCTTATCAACAAGTTACGTCACAGTGCAGCCGTAGTAACGCAAATTTTGAGTTGCAGCGATAAATATATAGAATGATATACTTATCAAAGATTTACTGTGAGTATACGATCATAGGGAACAAAAAGTTTTGATTTTCTGACCCAGGGTTGCATTTGAGTTTGGTTCTTGACGCTTTCTCAAACAATTTCCGAACAGAAAAAAGATTACAAGAGATAACTCATCTGCCAGTCTTATAAAGCGATTTGAAGAATTTTTTACCGTCATCCTTTGCATGAAATCTGAAGCCGCCATCTTTTGCGCAATCGTCTATTTTGAGTGCAAATAAAACTGAAAAAGTGAAGATAAGACAAGACATACTTTGTTGCTATGCACAACTTTGACAAGTGTTCCAGCATTTTCAATGAGTGTTCCCAGAACCAAATAGCCAAGTTCTGTTTCATCATCAAACCAAACTTGACTTCCCTAGGAATGAAATGAAATTTACATTCAACTTTGCATAAGACATATTCTCTTTGAAATAACAAACATCTTCCAGAAAAATTCTTGATATGTCAAGGAGGGCTGGACAGTTTGGTGCAAGTTGACATAGGGTATCGGCGGTATTTTCCAGACAGTTGAGGTTTGTAAGCCTGATGTCCTGAAACCTTCCTTCCAAATTGAAAAATAAAATTATCATGTTTAACTTTCATCCTTTTTGTGATTCCTTTCCTCACTGTTTGCAGTTTTTTGTTTGTTCCTTTCCTGTGATTTCTGTTGTTCTTCCTTTCAGAAGGGTTGTTTCGGCAAAAATTGTCACCTGGTGGTATTTTCTGGACACACCATTTTATCGTTGATTTGATGTACAGAAACGCTTTGTTTCATTGCAAATTCTTTTGCATTTTATTAGGTTGACTTTAAAACATTGATTTTTGTCATTTTCATTGGCATCACTATGCTTTCCTCACATCAGGGCTGAAGCCAGTGGGATTCTGACATGAATTTTGAATCTGCAGCATATTTTTGCTTTATATTCACTAGTTTTGAAGGCTCCAGAGTTGAAACTGGAAAATAATTCCAAAATCTAGTCATTAAAGGAGCACATCAATCCTTTCATGCACGTTTACTAAACTTGGGGTTGTTGCTGTTGTTGTTGTTGATTTTGGCGTTGGAAAATTTGGTTCCTCGCCCCCCTATGAATTTATGGCTGGTGTCGGGCCTGCCTTGCATATCTGACAACATTTTAGCCATATTATTGTCGGAAGCAAAATTGACACTGTCATTTCGAATGATGATGACGAATGATTCATGAAATAGAATATTAGTTGAAACTAACTAGCATATGATTTCATGCACCCCAGAGGAAGCAGAGCTTATCGAGTGCACAAAGGAGCACAGTTCGTTCATTATGGATTTACAATTAGCAACAGCTTATTTCAAAAACTCAAGATATGTGGAAAGATTCAGAGTATTGATGGGTGGATTTAGTAAAAATGGGTTTCATAAACAGATCACCTGAAAAATATCATCGATACTCTACGCCTGTTATTTGTTGTAGTGCAAATCTTGCCTCGTCTTGTACGGTTTTGTCGGTTTTCATTGAGAAAAATCATAAATCAAGAAGTCTCTCGTGTGTATTGTTTGGTGATTTTTCACCAGCATAATTTTCCGCACATCGAAAAAGATTGATCCTCAAACTTTTGGTGGAACATGCAGCATATCATGTTCATGCCAACCAAACAAAATTGGAAGGCAAACGCGTTATCTTACCGTTGCAAAATGAAACAAGAAACAATGGATTCACCAGCAGCCATATTTTCGTCTTCTTCTTTCCCGCCACTCTTAGAAAAAGGGATTGGGCACTAATAATGTCCCCAGAATCCTGTGCGTTTGAATGAGTGGCCTGGGCCCCAACCTCGTTCCCAGGGTGTTCTGACGTCATAAGCTGATCGCGAAGCCGAATGAACACCCTGGTACACTTGGCATCAATCTTGCCAATATATGGCAAGATGCGCCCCATTATGGATTTGCAGTTTGCTAGGCAACGATAATCGACGAAAAATGGTCGTTGCTCTAGCGCTAATTCTGAAGTATATAAATTGAGAAATTGAAAACAAACACCTTGAGGACCCTATTTTAGCCCTTTTTAAGGTATTTAATCATTAATCCGGGGTTA
>REGL01000176.1:99279-148959 GCA_004194395.1 Aurelia aurita complex sp. Pacific
AAAGTGATCCCAATGTCTTCCAGCCCTTTTTCTGAAAAATTTCACTCACATTTGTCAAATCGGTTTATGCTATCAGATATTTATAAAACATATAACTTTATAAAACCTAGCAATGTTTATGATCGTTTTTGATCCGACTTTTTTAATTTTTAGTGGTTATGCAGCAGACAATGTTACACACTGCATAAGACCTCAAGATACAGTTCGAAGAAGAGGTGTAATCATTCTGAGAAGGTAAGGATTTTCTATTATCATTCAACTCTTGTAAATCGAAGTGGTAAATTTGTCATTCAGAACATTTCAAATTCTTTATTTGGTAACAAAATAATTTCTATTAGTCTATTAGCAGATTAACAAAATATTTGATTGAAAGTGCAAAATGTGTGTGGTACTTGCCAATTGTCAGATCAGATGCATTGTAATAACTTTCTGAACTGCAATAAATCAATTGTTTTATAACGCAGCATTTCTAGAAGCTTTAACGTTTGAAATTTGGGATGTCTTATTTCTTTTATCGTAAATTTGAGGCCATATCCATAAAAGGAGATAAAAGTGATGGTAGGTTTTTCATTGGAGATGTAAGATGCATGAACGTTTTGATCTTTTCCAAAGGGTGAAAAGAGATGCTCCCCGTTTAACAGCTGCACCAGAAATCCCAAGACAGCAAAGAAGGGCATCATATCCACAAAAAGAAAATAGAGAATCGAAACCAAGGAAAAGAAGCAGCATGNCATTGTAATAACTTTCTGAACTGCAATAAATCAATTGTTTTATAACGCAGCATTTCTAGAAGCTTTAACGTTTGAAATTTGGGATGTCTTATTTCTTTTATCGTAAATTTGAGGCCATATCCATAAAAGGAGATAAAAGTGATGGTAGGTTTTTCATTGGAGATGTAAGATGCATGAACGTTTTGATCTTTTCCAAAGGGTGAAAAGAGATGCTCCCCGTTTAACAGCTGCACCAGAAATCCCAAGACAGCAAAGAAGGGCATCATATCCACAAAAAGAAAATAGAGAATCGAAACCAAGGAAAAGAAGCAGCATGCCATATTTTGAGCATGATGACAGAGGCAACAGCAGTGATGAGGGTAGTAAGTCTAAGAGAAGTCGCAGATCATAGAAATTTCATTGTGAACTGACATGTTATTGGCTTTTGAAAGCCAGGAGATCTTCTTCCAGTTGACTGCAAATTGTGATGTTTTCTTTGGTAGAACATTGAAATGTGAAAATGCTGTGATATACAATGTTTATTCTGGAATGTACAATGTGATTTTATTGTCCACTGTACCTATGTTTAACTGCTAATGGACTCGTGCTTCTCTTATATAAAAAATTGTTGTGTAACCAACTAAGCAGGTTGCTTTAAAAGGTAGATAATATACTGTAGATGTTTTAAATTTGTATTTTATGACTTTAACGGTTGTTTCCTCATCATATCAAAAAGTTCTGTTACAGTTCAAAAGTGTTTTATTCTTGTTTTTGGCAAAATTTCTTCGACATTTGTAAGGCCATAAGGTTCAGGCCTTGCACACATCAACATGGCAAGAATTGTTTATGCTCAGACAAGAATTCTTGAGCCATATGAAAGATTGTAAATTTTTCTGAAAAGGAATTTGTAAGCAGGACAAAAATGTAAACATACACAAGGCCTGTACTGTATTCTCAAATCAGAGCTCAGGGTCTACAAAATAAATAATAAGGAATGACACAAAGACAATATATTTCTTCACTCTTCGTTCAATATTTAAAACAAATTTAGAATCTCTTCAAGTTCAATACACTTAATTCAAGCAACAGTTTCTAAAGTCTAGAGAACTTCATCTTGAAATCCTTGGCTTCATTGTTCTGCAATCCAGATCCTTTAATTTAAGATTGTTAGCACTAGTGATACTTTCTGTGTCTTGAATGTTCTGTAAAAGAAAATTAAGAATGATTAGTAAATTTTTAAGAAAGTTTAGTTTTATTTTGTCTTTTTTCAGCCTAGTTGTAACAACAATAGGTTCAATATGGTATGCCTCAATAAGAATTATACAGAAATTCGATGAGGAAATCTGTTCCCAGTTGTAAATACCAATGTGTTTCATGACGTCACTGCAAGCAGTTGTAAAATTTGATGATTTGAGCGAGTAGATGCTGAGACTGGCTTTCTTTACCTATATCTTCCAGGTTTACAAAGCTCCAAAACATGTCGTGGAGATCGCTTGAAACATCTCTGAAATCTGAAAATAAAGCCTTCAATTTACAAAGGAATGGAGGAAGACAACAGT
Source organism: Aurelia aurita complex sp. Pacific (assembly GCA_004194395.1). Classification (NCBI taxonomy): domain Eukaryota; kingdom Metazoa; phylum Cnidaria; class Scyphozoa; order Semaeostomeae; family Ulmaridae; genus Aurelia; species Aurelia aurita complex sp. Pacific. The sequence continues at coordinate 101,549 of REGL01000176.1, forward strand.
GAACGTACTCAGATGTGGATATTCAATGTAATAATTGAGCACCATGCATAGGCCAACTGCATGCCAAAATGGAGTCATGCGTGCATTCTTGCATGTTATGTATTTAGCACGGTATCTAGCACCTGCTCTCCCAATTGTATCAACTGCAGCTGTTATAGAGAAGTTCTTTGCGACGAATGAGCCAACATTTCGCAGTGAAGTTTCTCCAAATGTCGCCATTTTGTCTTCAGTTTCTTCAGGAGAGAGTGCCTCAGCTTCCCACAATGCAATTTCCCCCAAAATGCAGTTCTGCAGANTGCTAATGGACTCGTGCTTCTCTTATATAAAAAATTGTTGTGTAACCAACTAAGCAGGTTGCTTTAAAAGGTAGATAATATACTGTAGATGTTTTAAATTTGTATTTTATGACTTTAACGGTTGTTTCCTCATCATATCAAAAAGTTCTGTTACAGTTCAAAAGTGTTTTATTCTTGTTTTTGGCAAAATTTCTTCGACATTTGTAAGGCCATAAGGTTCAGGCCTTGCACACATCAACATGGCAAGAATTGTTTATGCTCAGACAAGAATTCTTGAGCCATATGAAAGATTGTAAATTTTTCTGAAAAGGAATTTGTAAGCAGGACAAAAATGTAAACATACACAAGGCCTGTACTGTATTCTCAAATCAGAGCTCAGGGTCTACAAAATAAATAATAAGGAATGACACAAAGACAATATATTTCTTCACTCTTCGTTCAATATTTAAAACAAATTTAGAATCTCTTCAAGTTCAATACACTTAATTCAAGCAACAGTTTCTAAAGTCTAGAGAACTTCATCTTGAAATCCTTGGCTTCATTGTTCTGCAATCCAGATCCTTTAATTTAAGATTGTTAGCACTAGTGATACTTTCTGTGTCTTGAATGTTCTGTAAAAGAAAATTAAGAATGATTAGTAAATTTTTAAGAAAGTTTAGTTTTATTTTGTCTTTTTTCAGCCTAGTTGTAACAACAATAGGTTCAATATGGTATGCCTCAATAAGAATTATACAGAAATTCGATGAGGAAATCTGTTCCCAGTTGTAAATACCAATGTGTTTCATGACGTCACTGCAAGCAGTTGTAAAATTTGATGATTTGAGCGAGTAGATGCTGAGACTGGCTTTCTTTACCTATATCTTCCAGGTTTACAAAGCTCCAAAACATGTCGTGGAGATCGCTTGAAACATCTCTGAAATCTGAAAATAAAGCCTTCAATTTACAAAGGAATGGAGGAAGACAACAGTGAACGTACTCAGATGTGGATATTCAATGTAATAATTGAGCACCATGCATAGGCCAACTGCATGCCAAAATGGAGTCATGCGTGCATTCTTGCATGTTATGTATTTAGCACGGTATCTAGCACCTGCTCTCCCAATTGTATCAACTGCAGCTGTTATAGAGAAGTTCTTTGCGACGAATGAGCCAACATTTCGCAGTGAAGTTTCTCCAAATGTCGCCATTTTGTCTTCAGTTTCTTCAGGAGAGAGTGCCTCAGCTTCCCACAATGCAATTTCCCCCAAAATGCAGTTCTGCAGATGTATTTCAGCTTTAACTTATTACCTATGTCTTTTGTTTCTACCTTGTATTGAATTGAGTTACACCCTGTTTGCTCGAATGAATGAAAATTGCAATTCAAGTCAATAGTAATATTCCTGTATGGGATTTAGATCAGATGTAAATCTAGTAAGAGAGAAAAGCCTCTTTTTCGTCCTAAAACACAGGGCTACAAGAGTGAGCGCTTACTTGTTGTTTTCATTCTTTCAAAATGGAGGACTTCTTGTATGTACTGGTTTGTATTATTGCAGTGATTCAGTCGATCTTGGCCTTCATAGTAATATCATGTTTGGTTTTTAGACTCAAGAAGTCAAAAAGAGTTTGCGTTTTGGTGGTGGGTGATATTGGAAGGAGTCCAAGGATGCAGAATCATGCTTTATCGTTGACACACTCTGGGTTTCTCGTTGATTTGGTTGGCCTCCCTGGTAAAGAAAATGTTTTTTAATGAGTTGATATACTATAGCGTTCCATGATATTTTACCACCATACAATATCAGAGATTAGGTCTACACTATTGCAACGAAGGAAGAATGAAAAATGCCACCCAGACCTGGTTTTTACCTCTATTATGCCTGGATGCACAATCATGCATGCACCTGTAATGTAATGGAAAGCTGAATTTTGTGCATTGCACTTGTGCACCTAGAAACAATAGGAAACCAAAGAACACAATAGAAGCCAGGGAAGTTGTGTGGGGCATATGTGCTGTGCACACCCATTTCTTTCCATATGAATTATGATGGGCATGCATGGCAGACCAGCATGGAGAGTGGGGTAATTTTCACCAACAAGATCCTAAGTGTATGAGGGGAGAGCTCTCTTTGTTCACCTATGTCTGTTTTGAATACATACACTATTGTTTTTGTGTGTGCAAGTGCCACACTTTCAATTCAGGTGGCAGACCAGTCTGCGGAATGTGGCAACGGCATGCACAAGATTTTTTACAAAAATTTTTATGTACCTGTCAATCTTGAATGAGATCTTTTGTTCATTATTTTGAAGACAAAGGAACCAAAGACCTTCATGTGAGTACACCACTGCTTTGTTGATCAATGCATTCCCTGATATTAAACTAATTTGTATTTATCTCACCTTTCTCAGGCTCACCTCTAATATCAGAACTTCAAGAAAATGAGAACATTGACATGCATCTTCTGCAAAATCCTCCAAAAGAAATAAAAGGTGAGACTCTTGAATTTATGATCAATTGTTACCTGTTTTGAAAGCCATTACCATGAATGCTCTGTAGCAAATTTGAGTATCAGATAATGTAATTTATTGTTTGTGGGTGTCGGTCAGTCTCTGTAGAATTCTTTAAACATGATTGGAATTGGAGAAATCAAAATTTGATGCAATGTTACAGATTGTAAATATGCATGAATGCTAAAATTCATATTCCTTTTTTAGGACTTCCAAAGAAGTATTTTCTACTTATAAAAGCAATCTTTCAGGCTCTTGATCTGCTGTATGTTCTCATTGTCAAAATGGAAAAATGCAGTCACATTTTAGTTCAGGTACTTGTCCTATTGATCTAAATATTTTGTAAGAAAGTATTCTGTTAGANTACACTATTGTTTTTGTGTGTGCAAGTGCCACACTTTCAATTCAGGTGGCAGACCAGTCTGCGGAATGTGGCAACGGCATGCACAAGATTTTTTACAAAAATTTTTATGTACCTGTCAATCTTGAATGAGATCTTTTGTTCATTATTTTGAAGACAAAGGAACCAAAGACCTTCATGTGAGTACACCACTGCTTTGTTGATCAATGCATTCCCTGATATTAAACTAATTTGTATTTATCTCACCTTTCTCAGGCTCACCTCTAATATCAGAACTTCAAGAAAATGAGAACATTGACATGCATCTTCTGCAAAATCCTCCAAAAGAAATAAAAGGTGAGACTCTTGAATTTATGATCAATTGTTACCTGTTTTGAAAGCCATTACCATGAATGCTCTGTAGCAAATTTGAGTATCAGATAATGTAATTTATTGTTTGTGGGTGTCGGTCAGTCTCTGTAGAATTCTTTAAACATGATTGGAATTGGAGAAATCAAAATTTGATGCAATGTTACAGATTGTAAATATGCATGAATGCTAAAATTCATATTCCTTTTTTAGGACTTCCAAAGAAGTATTTTCTACTTATAAAAGCAATCTTTCAGGCTCTTGATCTGCTGTATGTTCTCATTGTCAAAATGGAAAAATGCAGTCACATTTTAGTTCAGGTACTTGTCCTATTGATCTAAATATTTTGTAAGAAAGTATTCTGTTAGAATGAAATGGATGCCTCCGTAAGAAATGGTGGCAAAAAGCTCCTAGAGAATTGCACTTTGTAATAAATCAGATGGTTGAGCTTGATTAACTTCCTTGAAGCACCTTCTCCCTTCTGCTACAGAATTTGTTACCGTGTATGTGTTGAAAAGTGCCATTATGGTTTGTAAGACCATGACTCAGAATGGTTGTCCATTGAGTGGATCACCAGAAGGTTCCTTTCGATTTTTTCTTGATAGTAAATTAGGCAGCCTGAGTGCAGACTTTACTTTTCTTTCCATTGCATAGGAGAGCCATGTCATTGCATATGTACTGAAAAATGCCATGATGGTTTGTAACACGATGTCTCAGAATGGATGAAAGCTGAGTGGGTCACCAGAAGGTTCCTTTGAGTTTTTCTGTAATGGTAAATTATGTAGCCTGCATGCAGACTTTACTTTTGATTGCATAGGAGAGATAGTAATGACCTCATTGGCTCTCCTTAGCAGTGGAGAGTCAAGTCTGCATCTAGGCTAAATATTTTGAGAAATCAAAAAAGAATAATTTTCCTTCTTTGCCCTTCTGGTAGCATATTTACAGATATTCAATTTTTTCAGAATCCACCCACTATTCCAACCCTTGCAATAACTTGGTTGGTTTGTGGTCTCAAAGGAAGTTCTTTTGTTATTGATTGGCATAATTATGGATATTCAATACTTGCAATGAATTTGAAAAGTCAAATAAATCCACTGGTGAAATTTGCTACTTGGTGAGTATAGTAATCATTTTATACCACAGTGCAGGCCTTGTGCGCATGAACATGACAAATATTCTTAACAGTTTTCAAGAATTCTACACATTATGATAAGAATTATTGAGCCATATGAAAAACTGTAAATATTTGTAACCCTTTGCATGCTGCCGTCGCAGAATTGTGACCTACGATCGTAACTCCCCTTTCTCATGTTTTGATCTCATCCTTGTGTGAATTTGTTGAAGATTTGGACAATGTTTGTTCCTCAAGCAATGAGAAATTGTTTCCAATGAAAATTGAACATTGCTTACATTTTACTGATTTATTGGTGATAGAAGCTTNCTCAGAATGGTTGTCCATTGAGTGGATCACCAGAAGGTTCCTTTCGATTTTTTCTTGATAGTAAATTAGGCAGCCTGAGTGCAGACTTTACTTTTCTTTCCATTGCATAGGAGAGCCATGTCATTGCATATGTACTGAAAAATGCCATGATGGTTTGTAACACGATGTCTCAGAATGGATGAAAGCTGAGTGGGTCACCAGAAGGTTCCTTTGAGTTTTTCTGTAATGGTAAATTATGTAGCCTGCATGCAGACTTTACTTTTGATTGCATAGGAGAGATAGTAATGACCTCATTGGCTCTCCTTAGCAGTGGAGAGTCAAGTCTGCATCTAGGCTAAATATTTTGAGAAATCAAAAAAGAATAATTTTCCTTCTTTGCCCTTCTGGTAGCATATTTACAGATATTCAATTTTTTTCAGAATCCACCCACTATTCCAACCCTTGCAATAACTTGGTTGGTTTGTGGTCTCAAAGGAAGTTCTTTTGTTATTGATTGGCATAATTATGGATATTCAATACTTGCAATGAATTTGAAAAGTCAAATAAATCCACTGGTGAAATTTGCAACTTGGTGAGTATTCTATACTACAGTGCAGGCCTTGTGCGCATGAACATGACAAATATTCTTAAGAGTTTTCAAGAATTCTACACATAATGATAATTATGATAAGAATTATTGAGCCATATGAAAAGCTGTAAATATTTGTAACCCTTCGCATGCTGTCGTCGCAGAATTGTGACCGCATCCTTGTGTGAATTTGTCAGAGATTTGGACAATGTTTGTTCCTCAAGCAATGAGAAATTGTTTCCTACGAAAATTGAACATTGTTTACATTTTACTGATTTATTGGTGATAGAAGCTTCTGCACAAAAATTCTGAAGAAACTAAAGAGAATTCTATGGGAGGAAAAACAAGACTTGTACTATATATATATACATTCAAATTTAGCTAACTGAGGTATCAAAAACATCAGATTTATCAATTATCATTTTATCAACTTATCAATCTTTGTCTAGGTTTGAATGGTTTTTTGGTGCTAGATCTCATGGAAATTTCTGTGTGACAAAAGCTATGCAAAAGGATCTCAAAGAACGATGGAATATCAGGTAAAATCTTTATCAAATTCTGATCATGGTTCTACTTGTAGCTTACTGCCTATAGACCTTTGACATGACGTTTGAGCTCTTCTGAAAAAGAATGTGGATCCAGCAATATTTTTATGCATTTTCATATGAAAAATTCGATTGAGTTGCCATTGGAGCTTCTATCACCTTTGTGCGCATTCAAAAATTTCACAAGATGTATCAAAATATTGTTTAATTCAAACTCTTGTAGAATAGATAAGAGTTTCATTACTAATGACCTACATTTTTTCTAAATCGTTACTTCAAGACATGTTTAAGAAGAGCCACAAAATAAGCACAGAATGTACTTTCAGTCATTCCTCAGCTTTATTCCAGACATTGACAAACAACTGTGACAGTATCATTTATTCATGTTCTTTTCCTGCCCATTCAGTGCATCCGTGTTATATGACAGACCTGTTGCCAGATATCGACAAACATCTTTAGAAGAAAAACATCAGGTACAGTTGCTTTGCTTTAGCACATATTAAAATTCACTTCTATTCAAGATAATTGTTTGATCACATAAATGTTTTCATAACATTTTTTTCCATGGGCCAACCTTTGTCTTTCATTTCTCACTAAACACTGATTCGTTCAAAATCAAAATTTTTGAACTTTACAAGATGGACTATTTAACAGTGCATAAATTGGTTCCAATCAAAACATTCCTTTTGTTGTGTGTAGTGCAGTTGTACAAAGATAAACTACTAAATAAAACAAAATGTAAGCACTTCGAAATGAATTGAGTTGAGCACAAATTTGATTAGACTGAGACTGCGTTCACACGATGCCTTTTTAGATAGGGGGTGTTCCCTCCTCGATTAACTTGCCTATTGAGGGAGCCCCTCCTTTAAGAAATTCCCCTAATCTCATTATGGCTCTTCATACTTGCCTATTTAGTCTGTTTACATTTAGCTTTAAGTACCATCCTGTTTTTTTTAAATGTTATATGTCGTATTTTAATTTAAATTCATCTTTGTTAATTAGATAGGTAGGTATGTAGAGTTATAAAAGGTATTAGATGGATTTTGAAAATGAAATGAACTGAACTGATGCCGGCACATTTTGAAAACGGTGAAAAATGTGACGGTAGCAAAATCTGAGCTTGTGTTCACACGATGCCATTTTGAAAATATGCCGGTTAGAGTTCCGTTTTCAAAATCTACCGTTTTCAAAATCTGCGGACAAAAAAGTGCCGTTTTCGTATGAACTGGAGGCCTATCTGTCACATTTTTCACCATTTTCAAATTGTGCTGGCATCGTGTGAACGCAGTCTGAGAAATTGTTGTCGAAAGAAAAGACTCTGTTATGAAACAGCTAAACTTTCAATTTCATTTAATTTACTGATTCAGATTTTCTATGCGACCTCTTTAGCTCTTCAGCAAGCTTTCAGAAGAGTATGAAAATGCTTTTGGTAGCAGGTGAGATATCCGTATTTTTCCTTAAACTTGAAGAGAATCTGCATTTGCAAAATGCATGAGAAACCGTCTAAATTTCGCCTGTGAATTACAGAACATAAGATCAAGCTCCAAAACTCGTTTATAGAAGTTTTAACGAGAGACAGTAAAGTTTATTTTGATCATGGTATCCCTCAGTTTATCCGCAACTGCGTTTATCCGCAAAGACCTTCGATGATTTTTCTTCTCTTATTTCCCATTTTGAGCAATGTTCAAGTTTTGTTTTCTTTTTCCATGAAGACTATAGCCGATCAAATATCTTTGAAGCTATTTTACCATTTTGTCCATAGCATCCAACTGATGGAGCCTCCCTGTAAAACCTTTATCTCATCTGCAACAGGCAATCGCCGCTGTTAGCAATATGTTTCCATTCACCTTCAAAATAAACATTTTTGCATCTTCTTTACAATCATTCTTTCAGGGACAGCTGTAATAACGATGACGAGATCACTGCATTCACATCGAAAGGAGATATCATTCGTCCCAATAATGATAGGCCCGTTTTATTGATAAGCAGCACAAGTTGGACTGGTAACTTTTTGTGGCGTTTTTTTTTTAATTTTATTCGTAACATTAAAGGAGGTTACTTCGTAACTAAAAGAGTGTCATATTTCAGCAAATTGCTTTAGCTATGCTATAATGTTACAAAAGCACTACTGACTTTCTCAAGAATGCGAAGAATATTCTGGCCTACCTTTATACTGTCTTGAAAAAGGAGGAATGAAGCTAGATGCTTGGTCAAGCATAACTTGTAGAATTTTTAGACAACACCACACAAAACTTTGATTTGGTGATTTAGTGTTACAAATTGTCCGTTTTGAGCGTGAAAATGTTTATCAGGTGGTTTTCTGGATTATTATAAAAATATAGAGCTACCACTGGTCATGTTTTGCAGTCTCTTTACTCGTTGACTTTTTTTTTACAGAGGATGAAGATTTTGGCATACTTCTAGCAGCTCTTGAAGGTAAATTTTTATTTTCCCGAAGGTTTGTTTTGCAGTATCAAAAACAATTTTTTCTGAGGGAAATTCTTTCACCTCATCTCATGAAATCAGATCATTATCATCATTACGCTTCCGAGTTAAATAAATTCAAATATTTTGTTGTTTTCTTCTTAGAATACGAAATGCGCAAGAACATGGATGAATCTTTACCTAAAATTGTGTGCGTAATAACAGGTATGAAAGTTTTCTCTCTACCTAAATATGATGCTACCAATTATAGTATTAAGAGCTACTTTGTGAATGCCTGTACTGCTAATGCCTATAATGCCTGTACTTAGAGCTACTTTTATCTGCCTGTACTGCTAAGTATCATGAATGCATATGAATCCATGAATGATGTTTTGATTTTGACCATGGTCATAAAACAGACCGTCTCTTTGCTGTTCTTTGTGCTGCTTTGTGACGTCCTTTGTTCCTGTTCTTGTTCTTTCTTTTGTGCTGTTCTTTGTTCTTTGTGACTTCCTTTGTTCCTGTTCTTGTTCTTTCTTTTGTGCTGTTCTTTGTTCTTTGTGACTTCCTTTGTTCCTGTTCTTTGTTCTTTCTTTTGTGCTGTTCTTTGTTCTCTGTGCTGATTTGTTCAAATGAATGAGCATATTTCATTCATTTTCATGTCAATGGCATACTACACTAATATCATGAATGTCCCTAGAAATATTTACTACACGGTCAAAAATAGCTAATAATTAGAATATGTAGGAAAACTTATCTTGGAAATATCAAATTCAATCTGTAATTTTGCCACTTTTCAGGGAAAGGTCCTTTGAAAGAGCATTATACTGACAAAATTGAGCGTTTGAAATTGAAAAATGTGAAAATCGTCACCCCTTGGCTATCATCTGAAGATTATCAGCTAATGATTGGTTTGTATCTCTAAAGCACGTTCTTACTAAATCAAAGAAAGGATCAATGTTATTTAAACATCAGATATCTCTAGAATTAAACTCTAGGGTTGCCTTGAGCGAAAGAGGGCTCTATTTACAGAGCTTTACAATTGAAGTCTTACTTTTGAATTTAAATCTTCGTAATTTTAATTCGGATTTCTTAGCTATCCATGAACGTCTGCATTTACTCTTGCACTGCTTACAAAAACATCGTCTCCAGGGCTTTTTGTCATATTGGAACGGAGATGAAAAGACGAATCATTGCTGCTCATCACTTTGTGAAAGCGATATCTTAAATTTGAATAATTTGAAAATGTTCATAAAACATGATTGCTGGCTTTAACACTTCACTTTTTCTAACGACGAAAAAATCATTGCTTAGCCAACCGGAGCCATTGGACTGCCAGATCTTGTCATGGCTACTGTCATACTGTTTCTCACGATGTTTCACGAGAGTAAATATTTTTGTCTATTTTCAAGTCAGCCATGACAGCCTCTGTGAAATTTTGCACGAAAGTCAATCTTTGTGTCTGACACTGACAGTAGAAAAGACAATTGACATGCGAAAAACTTTGACATTGATCATTTGATATATTTGCTAGACTTCAATTTTATTGGTAGACTTCAATTTATTTGACTGCCCATTTAATTTATGTTACAGGTTCCGCTGATCTCGGCGTTTGTCTACATACGTCATCATCTGGCCTTGATCTGCCGATGAAGGTATTTTAATAGATCGATCAAGATATTCTTAAAATGTCTCTCCTGGTTGCTCTCTAAAAATTGCCAGCCCCCCCCCCCCACTGATACCGTTACCTGGGTTTCAATCAATACGTTTTTAAAGGGAATTGACACAGTAGGTAAATAGACCTTTTAGCTATTCTACAAAAGGGCCTGGATCGAGCGTTATTTTTATTATCCATTTTTATACGCGATCGAGTGGCGTTAGAGCTTCTATCACTATTGTGCACTGTTGAAAATTCTACAAAATGTAGCAAAATAATATTCGACTCTGATTCTTTTCAGAATAGCTAAAATGTCTATTAGTCTTGTGCCCAATCTATTTTGAGAGTGCATTGAAATTATCGAAGTTGGCACGTACCAACCTAAAAAAAACTGGATACCTCTCTTTTCTATGTATAGACAAACGTATTCACCAGTACTATACATACCATTTTCATTATTCTTAATTTCATCGAGACAAGAATTGAAAATTATTTCAGTGACTTTTCTAGATTTTCATATGATGGTCCCATCAGTCTAAATGAACAAATTTTCAACAAAATTTTCTGCTTTAGGTTTGACCATAGCTTTTGTACTATGACGTATTTTTTCTTTTTCGTATATCCTTTTGAATCTTAATTTACGGCCGAAGCTAGATAAGCTCCGCTTTTCTTGGCTCGTGTAGAATACATTTATTTTTTATCTTACATTGTATTAGGTTGTTGTATTCTGCGAATAAAATTGAATTGAATTGAATAGTGGTTTTACACGAAGAGCGGCAGTCAAAATTCGTTTGTAAAGTGCACAGCTCATATCATTTCCCTTTAGTTCGTTATATATGTATCTATTTAGCTATGAGCGATGTTGAAAATAAAATGCAGGGCAAATAGTTTCACTTCCAACTGAAGTTATTAAACAAAACATAATTGATTTGCGCTGCGCAGCAGCAGCAAATCTTTAAAATAGGCTCGTAGGCTCGATGAACGAACGTTGACATGGCGCGCATAACTAAACATACAGTGAACATTTCATGGTTTCAGCCAATGACATTCCTAGAAAACAGACGCATGTTTACTGCGTTCAGGATTGACGTCATCGGAAGTTGTCATCCATTGTTGTCCACATACGTCACAAAATTTTAAGCACGCGCAGGAGGAAGTGATCAGGAAGTGACAGTCCATTCATTGGATGTTTTTGATTGATTAAAATTGGCATGTCTGCAGAGGTTTTTGGCATCAAATTTGGAGACCAGAGAAAGATCAGGGCAGTTGGGTTGTGTTGTGAGACGCGTAGGTTGTGGAAGTTTCCCAGTCAATGAGCAACGAGAGAGCAAGTGTCCGAAGTAAGTCCGGTTTGGCGCTAATGCAGTTTCGCAGTCTCCCTGCTCTCCGTAATAAATTTCATATTGCAGCATACGAAGAGCGTATCATTTTCGAAAGAAATGTCGTACATCTTTGGAAAAATCTGCACAAAAAAAACCCTGAAAATCCTAGTGTTTAAAAAATCTCTTAAGCTTTTCTGGAAGAATGATACTCCCATCACTTTGCTTTCCTCAAATTTTAGACCCAAAAAAGGAACCTGACCACCCCTATCCTAGATATACCACAGTACCCTGGACAGGTAAAAAACTTGCAGACGTGCAAGCAAGCATTCTTCGAAGTAATCTGTGTGCTCTACAGAAATCATGCACATTCATTATCATTCATGCACAGTTTGCAACAAAACTTCATTTGTAACAATACATATGACATGATCTTCACCCTTGCGTCTATCCTCAAAATACTGTCGCAGTTCACAGCGCAAATCTTCAGATAGCAATATCTCTTGTTTCTTATTCTTCAAGGTTGTTGATATGTTTAGCTGTGGTGTTCCTGTATGTGCTATTGGATTTCAGTGGTAAGCAACCATACATTTTGTTGCATTTTAAATCAACGTTTCTCACAATCAGATAAAATTGTAGTTCAGCTTTTATGGAATTTGTTAGTCGAGGGTTTGTGCTCCGTTGTTAATACTCCTTTGTTTACGTTTAAAGATTAAAAGTTCCTTTTACTGCATGATTATTTCTTTGTAGTCTTGAAGAGCTCTTGGTTGATGACGTCAATGGAAGAATTTTTATGACAGAAATGCAACTTGCAGAAGAATTAGAGGTCAGTGTTACTGTGCAGGTATTTTCCTTTGTAAGAAAGTCAAATCTCTGATCTCTAGGAAAACTTAAGTACTGGACAAAGTCGCAGTTTCTTCAAGATTGCATCGTTCTATTTTTTCTCCATTAGATCTTTCTGCAAAGATGTACCGTTTGATCCCCAGAATATTACCACAAAAGAATGGGGGTCTGATTCCTTATTCATTTCAAGACTTACTCAGAGAACTGTAAGGACCTCAATGTCCAAAGGGTAGCAATTTAAATGAAGCTGAAGAAAGCTACCAACCGTTTAGACTTGCCCCAAGTCTGTTTCGTCAACCGTAATAAGTCTAGTACCTGAAAGTTCTATTACGAAACTATTACGTTCTATTTCGCTTTTCCCTTTCCCTTCCCTTTCCCTTCCCTTATTACAGTTGACGAAATAGACTTGGGGCAAGTCTACCAACCGTTCGGATGCATGTCAGTTGCTTTTTGTCATTTTATTAGGTTATTTATGGAATAATGATTCGTCCAATTAAATCTGGTTTGAAACGCATCCTGCTCCAGGTTTCAAATGGTTAGGATTGGGTAGATGCTGAAAATAGAGTGTCCAGTTGAGGGTTTGTGCTCTGTTGTTAATACTCCTTTGTTTACGTCTAAAGATTAAATGGTTAGGATTGGGTAGATGCTGAAAATAGAGTGTCCAGTTTTATAAAGAAGAAATAAGCAAAGTGAGCAAATATAATGTCCCCTTATGAGTATGAGGTAGCTACATAAAAGCAGGAAAACATGCCGCCATTTAATGTTGAAACTTTGAACTAAAAATTCAGGAGAAAAATATGAGCAATTAAACATCCAGAGAGGAATTCAAACCGAATTATATTCAAACTATATGAATGCAATGATGCCTAACCAAGTATTAATGAAGTGTTTCTTTTCTAGAATCTTCTTCGTGGATTTCCAAAGAATCAAGAAACTTTAGACAGATACAGGGAAAATTTAAAAGTGTTTCAGAATTCAAGATGGGATGTTCAATGGGATGCAATCGCAAAACCTGTTTTCAGCAATTAGGATTTTTCAACAAAATGGTAAATTTCTAAATTTTGATCTTTAGTCACTTGCCAGATGAACAATGTCGGTAGTTTGGGCTGTTCTTGTTTTCTGGTCTTTGTTTTAAAGTGATTAAGTCCTTTTAGCAGATCAACCACTGGGTGATTCGAAAAAGTTAACATGTTTGATGGGTTGTGGAATGAAAAGTTTCAACCGATATTCAAACCTGAAACGTTAATCCATCAGTCAAAGACTAACTTAGATGTCAACATTTTGTTTGATGAAATCACTGATGTTTTACATCCAGAAATTTGGAAAATGCGATGATGGGTTTGTATGGGAATAAGAATTCCATGTTTGATTCTGGTCCATGATTTACTTGCCATTGAAATATAAATTGAATACACTTTTCACTTTTAGAAGCAGAATTTAAATGTCGATGGCATGTAAATGGTGGACCATAATCAATCGTGGAATTCTTGTTTCCATACAAACCCCTCACCATCATTTTTCTAATTTCTGGGTCTAAAAGATGAGTGATTTAACAAACAAAATTGTCACAGCTAAGTTTACCCTGGGTACCAGAGCCTTAAGCTAAGTTAGGCTTTGACCGATAGATTAACATTTTAGTGTTGAATATTGGCCACGTACTTGTTATTCCATTGCTCATCAAACTTTTTAATTTTGTTGGACTCACTCAGTAGAGGAAATAGAACATTTTATGATCAGTTAAGACAAAATCTCATTTTGCAACAAGTAACAGAACTGACGTATCTTATCTTTGACGTATCTAGGACGTATTACAATGCGCGTACAACGTTATGTCGAATTATTGATGTCTTGTTTTATTGATCTAGAATTATAAAGTAATGATAAACAAGTATAAAAGTCATAAATAATAGAAATGAAATAAATGGAAATGAAGCAAATGATAAATTGAGAAATCATGTCATGTTTATGATTTAGTTTGTAACTTCCATCCACGACATATATGATGTAATTAAATTGATTAATTTGAAAATGATGGCACTATATTTAATTTCGTATACCATATTCACACTTGAAAGTTGAACCTGCTTAATTAAACTAAAGCAGGTTATCACATGTTGCTTTCCTATTGGTCAGTCGAACAAATTGAATTCATTTGATTGGCTGAAATCTAGCATGGTTTAGATCACATGCTTTAAGTACGGCTGTGTCAGTCAGAATGGGCGATAAAACACCATTAACACTGGCAGATAAAGCTGCTTGCGTTCACTCCTTCGAAAAACCAGATTATATTCTTCCACTTTGAGCAACCTGGATTGGTTCTTTATTAGTTCAAGGCATTAATTGGTATTTAGGTTTGCAGCATTAGTTCGCATAGAACTGGATGTTAGGTCTTTGCTCCGACTGAACACAATTGTGCGTTTGTCTTTGACTGAACTTGTCTATGCTTGTCATTGCCTGTGCCGTCTAATGATTAATTGATTAATTGTATATTACACAAGTGTACGCTTGTTAGCCTGTGTTCCAGACCCTCCAAAACTGGGGTCTGGAACACAGGGTAACGCTTGTGTGCTTGAGTTTCATGCCCATGAAAAAACTGCGAACAACAGGGGACAGATGTTGACCGACTTCAAAGCTGCAGCACCGCCACAGGGAAATTTTCATCGGAAGTTTTATGTGCAAGGAAGTTCGTTTCCATTTTGAAAGAAGCCCAAAATTTTCCCACACAAGGAAATAATTTAGGCCAGGTAGATGCCAAATATTTATCTTTGACAGGCAATAAATTGTGTTTTCTTTTGAGGGCACATTGTGAGATCTGTTTGGATTAATCAACCTGGAAAGGAGGAAGCTACTGGGAGTGAGAAGGAGGAAGCAAAAGGTACTCCCAGGCAAGAACGGCCGTAGTCCATTTCTCATATCTCTCCACGACAACAATTCAAGTTCTTTGTAAGAAAATAACTCAGACTAGTAGTTTTATTATCAAGCTATCATGATTGACGTGTGTGTTCAAATTAAATAAAATTCAGCTATTAAGTTCTTCGTTTCAAGAATTTTTTAGTACATTACCTATTGCAGTTTATCTCCACAAAAAACTTTCACATTCAACATATTTTTAGATACGCTACAGAATTATCCATGTTTTGGTTTCTAATTGAATAAAGTTCAACTAATAAATGCTATATTTTATGTCTTACAAAATCATGTCAAAAAGTTCCCCGTTGTTACACTTTCCTCAATGTTCCCAAATGCAATTCTTATCGACGTCTTTGCCAACAGCTTTCAGCCCTCCACTCTGATCTCCTTTCAAATACATGCCATTCGAAACCACCTTGATGCACATGTGCTTCGTATCTTTCAAGATAATCGCAAATTTAGCGCCACCAGCTTCGTCGCCTGACGCAACGACGATATTCGCATCATCGACAGTCAGGAACTTGCCGTTTTTCGCTTTAATTTTGTAGTAATTATCTTCGAAAACCAGCTCTAGGACGTCGTAATTACCACGATTGCATTCAACTTTCGAAACGCCACTTCGTAACCCGACGTAGCCGAATTCTCCTCGCAAGACGAGCAACGGTCGGTTTACGATCCCCATTACAAAGCTCTCTTTTTCGCCAACTGCGTCAGCTGATGCGACAAGTGCGCCTGACATTTTCGGGCTAAGATATTTGCCGTTGTTTCCCTTGAAGGCAATCTTATCGCCATTCCATTCTAGTTCGTATTGGGCATCTGCCGTAACTTCTGAGCTGGTTGCAGTGATCGCCCCTTTGGCACCCATCACCCAATATTTGTTTGTGTTGGTTTTAAAGGCCACTTTGTTGTCAGATCCTGTCATGTATTCCATTTGAAAGATTTCCGTGTCTTCTGCTTCTAACTGGTTAGCTGTTACATCAACACCTATGAAATGAGGGAACAGATTTTTATGGGCAGTCAAAGCAGGATCGGCAGTCAAAGAGGGCTCGTCAGCGGAAGGCAGTCAAAGACGGACTGTCAATGAGGGGCACTAAATGAGAGGCAGTAAATGAGAGGCAGTCAGTGAGAGAATGGTCTGGCTCTCGACGCCCCTGGACTGATAACTGCCCTTGAGCAAAGTATAAAGCCTTTGGTACTGTACCAGATCGAGGCTCAACGACAAAAAGATAAGATTTGGAGGTAGCGTGGCAATAATGAGGCTGGCATTGCTATCAATCAGTGATTACTGCCGATAACATTTATTCCTAGATAAGTAAACTTATGTTGACATTAACGCTAATTATAGCAAAATTTTCCGGATAAGAAAATTGCAGGTGTCTTTTTATCATCTCGTGAATTCATCCTTAATAAACCACGCCCAAGGAACGTTATCGTTTAGTCATAAAATCCGTAACTCAGATCTTTAAAAGATTCAAAATTGACCGACGACTTCGGCAACGTTCTGTGAAGTTGCAGTAATCATTTTTTGTGACCTTTATGTCCTATCTGGCATGGCAGTAGATATACACATGCTTAGTTTGGCAGAAAGCATGTTTGTTGTCGTTCGACTTCGTAGCTGACAGCATACCAAGCATACGAAGCTTGGCTAGATTATTTTTTAATACTTTAAGAGTCCTAACGTGAGTCGTGACGTTTGAATCAAACCAAATGTGCTTAATATTTGCTTCAATATATTCTATGCAGGATTAACAACTCAGATTTCTCACTAATACACCTCTGGTTTTCAATAGAGCTTTTCGTCCAGCTTTTTCATAAATAACTGCTAATCGACTGCACCTCATGTCTGAGCCAAGTAACCTTATATCGCTCTAGAATTTCATTTTGCTGAATTCGTTGGTGATTGCTGGGGAACTCCTAATTCTAGCTACGTATCGTAGATTTTCTCCAATAGTTTCTAGATGTTCAGTAAAGCTCGTACGATAGGTTTCATCAGATAATATGGAGCTTTCCGTGATTCACCAAAAGGCCTCCTTTGCTTTTGCTTCTGCTGTTTGTAACTGCTTTGGGCTTCGATATAACTTACAACGCTGACTCTAAAATGAACATAATCTACTGCCATTGCAATTTCCCTGATGTTGGTCCATGACGGGGTCCATGATTTACCAATGAGTTCACCTAATCTTTTTTCCGACAAATTATAGTTTCTTCAAAGAGAAATGCATGCCAAAGTTAGCCGTATTACACTTTTCCTACTGCTCAAGACAATAAAAACCCGCTTGCTGATTACGAATAAGCGATTATTTTTTTCGAAATCCTCTCTGGCGCACCAAAGAGAGCATATGGTTGAAGTGAGATAAAACGGCCTAAGCAGATAAGCGAGATAACCAATTTTATGAAAAGGTGGTCACATAGGCCAAAACGGAGATTGGCTGTTAGATCATGACGAGAAGGATAAGGGGAAAATTGTTGAAAATCTGGATTTCTCAATGAGATTAGGCCGAATTTAGCCGCTGTTCACGACAATAACAACAAGAATAACGGACAAACACCTGATAAGATGACGCTTCAACAACAGATATCTTGCAAGCCTCGCTTTGGATGATTTAAATAAAGACAGCATTTCGTTTTCAATCTTTTTGAACATGGATTTAGTACCTATCCTTTGCGATGGTTCGCTATCTGGCTTTTCTTGCTGCTGTTCGTTATGGCCTAAGTTTCCAGCAGCAGTTACCGCGCTTTGAAAATTATGGCCTGAGAACTAGTCGATAGAGAGCTGCGTCGTCCTGGGCATTAGTTCTCAGGCCATAACTTCCAAAGCGCGGTGGCCGTTTAAAACTTAGGCCATAACAAACAACAGCAAGGAAAGCCGGACGGCGAACGAGGAGAGGAAAGATCTAATGAAATCAAGACAAAGCAAGTAAACGAAATAAATTTATTCATTTAGTCCTACAGAGTCTGGAATGATCAGTTTCCAAAAGCAAACGATGAAGGTCAAAGTTTGTTCATGGTATGCCAGTCCCAAATAGGCCAACGGTAGTTTACGGGTGAACATCGTGTTCAAAACTTCATTTGTGCCATAGACATAAATAACACACAATCTCATGTTGAAAATGAATGAGCGCGTAGCTGCAGCATCAAATGCAACAAAAAACAAAGAGCCTGCAATGGCCACAGGAAATGATGTAAACATTCAAAGAATTTTAGAGATCAGCGACTTCCGCCTATAGAGGGGCGTGTCGATATTGGTCGGTCTGAACAGGGACAGATCTGGACTTGTTGGTTTACCCGTTTACCTCGACCTGAAAGATTATGCTCAACAACTCTCTTTTTAGATCTGAAAGAAAGTTATATTTAAGTGATAATTAGGATGTGAAATACTGCATGAATTTGCGGAAACGCTTTCAAGGCCTACGCAAATTTTTCTGTTATTTCAATTTGCACTGGTGACCTGGGCGGAAGCGCATTCCATATTTGAGGTCATGGAGGAAAAAGGATCGAGGTTATTGAAAACCGCGTAATCATTCCTTCATGAAAAACAATCTGAATATTCATGACCACAAAATGCCAATAAATTAAGTCACAGTTTCAAAACTTATTCAGCCATGCGGCAAATGATGACTTCTTGATGAAGGTCCGAAAAGGGCGATGCAACAGATATGCTTTCTCTGTTTCAAATCAAAGCAAGTAGGGGCAAGCCGCCACCACCCCCACAACGAATCTGACATCATCTTTCAACATGTGTGAGAGCAGATGACAACTTCCATGTTAATAAAGAGAGTTTTCATTAAAAACAAGGAATAGAGAGAGAGCAAAGAGCGAAATTTAATGCATTTAGCAATGTTTTCTTTCATAGTCTTATGACGACAGCCCCTTCATGCCGGGTGGTATTTCAATAAAAAGCATGGCTCTTTTGTTTATTCATACTCAAAGACACTCAGATTGTTTTGGTAAAATGAAAGATCAAGCTAATACGTTGACAAAAACTTTGCTTGATTTTCCAATTGAAAGTTATGTAAACATGGTCCTCACTTTATAAAAGGAATGTGGTTACTTTTGATGGTTTTATGAAGTAAAAGATATGAAAATATAATCCACGCGTATACTGACCTTGCTTGATAGAAACATTCTTTCCATTGTGAGAGACAAGTCGCACTTGAGCATGGCTCGTTCCCATTTGGTACAATTCATCTTTTGATGCTGTCAGTTTGTCGGTTTTTCCTGCTTGGAGCTTGCCTTTAGGCCCATATGGGATGAGATATTTCCCTTCCTTGTCTTTGAAAGCAACCAAATTATCATGGAACTCGAGCACAACTTCACAATCTTCATCAACTTTGTTAACAAGCTTGCCATTTCGTTTCAAGAATGATCCATTTGAAGCTTGCAGGGCATACTTTGCCCCCAAGAATTGAAGGGTAATCACAGCATCTGACCCCCATGGGACATCTTCATCTGTATGCATTTCATCTCCATCCATTCTAACATGCCTTTTCCTTGAAACACTTTTCAAATTGACTTGCGGATGCAAAGCTAAGTGGACTGCCCATTTGGCTTTGTCTTCCAACTTTCTTGTCGGGCAATTCACCATGTCCCCATTTCCAACCAAATAATGTCCAAAATGACTCTTTACTCCCCAACGCCCATCATTTCCGACTTCGATTTCAAACTTTGCATCTTCCTCTTTTTCCTCTCCATCACATCTAATGTTTCCATTTTTATCAGCGACAATATACCTTCCTTGCGAACTTTTAAAATATCCTTGGTTGCTGCCAGCTTCTTGCTCAAAAGTCCACATTTGTTTCTTGCGAAGTGCCAGGCCATTGGCATTGATCTTGAAACCAAACGACTCGGCAGTGAGATATTTGCCATCAGGGTTGACCAAACCAAACTGCAGCTTCATGTTGGCCATGATCTCTCCGCTCGATTTTCTCTCTCCGTTCATCATCCTCGATTTATTTATAGCCGACACCCAAATTCACGCTGTCCTGTCAAAATATGTCGAAAGAACTTCTCAAGTTCTCGATGAGTGTCAAATACACAGTGCTCTGTTTGTTATCTCACAGCTGACTCTAGACAGTTTGCTTTGTATCAGACAAGCTTTATCGTCCTCGTCCGTCAGTCACCGCTTTTTATGGCTTCGTTTAACGCGTAAATTATTTCCGTATCGTGTTTTTCACCGATAACATTTCCGCTTTTCCTTTGTTCAGCTGGATGAAATTGTACTGGTCCTTGCCTATTTTGACTTCCTGAATTATTCTTTACTTTGTCACAGTTATTTAAATCGCTTGAGGATACCAACCCAAATCAACCTGCTGTATGGATTTTCACAATACAAATGGTTTTAATGTTATTGACCAATCATATTGAGTTGAATTACGATGAAAAAGCGTGCTTCATCCGGCAGCTGCATTCAATTTGAACAACGAGGATGAACAATGCCCAAAGGCTTCCTATCGTCGAAAGAACGTCGAATACAGTAAATCCCCACATATAAGAACCTACAAAAATAAGAACCTAGAGGCTGTTTTTCTTAAATTATGCACCTTATAATTAAGAACCTGTTTCAGTTTGATGAAAAATATGCTCTTGTTGCAGGCGTAGCAAAATCTATTTTTCATTGTCGTTATCAAGTTCATTTTTGTTCCAGTTGGCTGTTAGAATCTCCTCCCCTGCTGTTTGTAAGCTTAGAATTTGGTATTGGGTACATAATTACTTTAGCAAAACAAATAACAGGGCTGGGCATCTTTGGTGAAGATTCTAGAACAGCCTACGCAAGGCCGTCTTCTCATAAGAACCTTGATACCTTGAAATTGGTCTTGGTACCTTCAAAATAAGAACCTATTTCAGCTTGGCTCTCAAAAAGGTAGGTTCTTATATGCGGGGATTTACTGTATTTAGGCAAGTTCGAAACTGCGAGAAATACTGCTTCCCAAAAAGTTGATTATTTCCTAAAGGCCCAAAGAATTTTAATGCCAATGCAAATGCAGTTTTCAGATTTTCAGTACGAAGCAAAAGAAGTAACTGTTGAAAGCAATCTGCTAATTGCCAATACAGTACTGGAAACGATGCAAGAGGGAAACACTACTTGCAATTGTCATCCAGTGTCCTTTGTGGGCACGGCACGCCGAAATTTCAGAAGTTTGGCCTGTGGAAACCATGGATCCACAGTGCATTACACGTATTTTTTTATAAGAAACTAAGAATTTGGCCCAGTATTGAAAGTTTCTTAAAATTATCAGATTTTCAGTACTCAGATTTTCTTATGAGTTTCTTAGAAGTTCCATAACTACACGTTTTTTTTTATAAAAAAAAAAAAAAAAAAAAAAAAATTTTTTCCGCGAATTGCATGGCGTCTTCTTGATGACAATGTCAATGCAAAATGGAAGCCCTTTGTCGAGAAGAAAGCTCAACTTCGAACAATACCGCAATTTTAGGCCCAAAAAATAAGAAACTAATTAAGAAACTTTTACTACTAAAACACCGAAATCTTCATGCGAAATTAAGAAACTTTTAGTACTATGTGCTGATCCAAGTTTCTTATAAAAAAAAACGTGTATCTTCATGTTCACTACCTATGCCCTCGTGGAAGATTTCAAGACAATTTTTTTGAAGAATTGCCAATGTTTAGACATTACTCAAGTACCTTCTGAGTAATATGATACAGGAAACAAGTGAAAGTAAAGTAAGAATATGTTAAGGACTTCCTTTATCAAAATGAATAGTTTCTTAACTCATGTTTTCTCAGTACTGGAGTTTCTTAATTTTTTGACGATCTGAGTGAGAGTTGAGTTTCTTATGGGCAGTTTCTTATAAAAAAATACGTGTATTTGAACTGACATAAAGTTTTACTTGCTTTAATTAACTGTTCAACCATTGACTATGGTTCAACCACTGCTGCAGTATGGACCTGATCGACCCAGATGGATCTATGTGTTTCCTCTCGGAATCGGCCAAATTAGATCTTCAGACAGTCTGAAATTTTAGCGTGCTCGCAAAGGATCCTGGGAGTCAATGGCTCTTTACCATTCTTGGGGAGCAAAATTGTTTTAAGCTAAAGGTGCTCCTCCGCAGCTTCTGAATGGGCTTTCTTTAGATACAAATAAACTGAAACGGAAAAATGAAAGAGGTAATTCTGTGACTATTGAAGTACAATTCTATATCAATTTCTGAGAGCATCATTTCATTGAGCTCCTCCTCCTGTCTTTTTGATATAAGTTAGGCATGGCCATTTGCTTATAAAACAAGTCAGTACTATGTCACGATTCAACTTTGCAAGTAATACATACTCAAATGTTATTAGCGTGTATTTAGGATTTTTAGACTCATTTATTCGAATTTATTATTGATTGGTTTTCAATGTTTAGCAAAGGATCAACAGTTTCAGGTGTGAATTGATGTTGAGGTGCTATATTTTGAATGCCTTGATTGAAACTGATTCAGAAAAGTGAAAATATGTCTGATTCAGCTGGTGACATATTCTTTTGCCTTCAAAATGATGGATACATTAATTCCAATGAAATTTGTACTGATCAAAGTGAGCATGGAGGGCCACCAGAAATCTTCCAACAGAGGGCTGGAACTTCAAACAAGGGGGCTGAAGTGGCTAAGAATTACCGTTTTCGTTTTCCCAAAATCCAAATTCCCTTCCAAACTAACCCAACATTTCCTCCGACATGGGGCTAGATGCTTTCAGCGGGCTAGATCTTTCTCGAGGGGCATTTCACTCCAAAAAATCTCGTACACCTTTGGCAAAAATCCTTTTGTTTTCAAGAAAAATCCATCAAAAATCCGCACAAATCCTATTGTTCTGAGAAAATCTCGTACGCTTTTTTGAATGAGTGAGATGCCCCTCGATCTTTCTCTTATAGCTGTAATAAAATTCTTGAAATGATGTGGTAGATCACATGTAATTTGAACTCCAATATCTGACTCCAACGTTTATGTTTCGCTCTTTCATACAAATCTATTTTTTTCCAGGATACCCTTACAACGATCAAGCCTATAGACTGATGAAAGAAAGAGAAGAACATTTCCAGTAAGAACACTTTTTATTTTCACTTTCAAGGGAGAACATTTTTAATAGGCTGCATCTATTGACACTCTAAAATTTGCAAAATAAAGATACTAACACTTAACAAGTTCTTCATGTTTCTTGCGTTATCTTTTATCATACGCATGAACGTCTGTGCAATTGATTTGAACCATTTCTCTAAATTTCATGTTTCCAGATAACAATGACATGATTAAAGCGATTCATTTAATGCAAACCGCATACTCATTTCTTTTACTACATTGATACCGGGTGTCCCAAAAAAGTACTCCTGTTTGAAAAATCACCAAAAACTGCTTTTAAAGCTTTTGATAAAATTTTCCTTTTTGAGTACCAAAAATATTCTCTTTTGATGAAATATTTGCTTTTGATACAGCAAGGTAGAAAATTACACGGTAAAAAACCTTATTTTGAGCTATCGTTTTCAAGCCAAATTCTCAACCTTGCCTAAGAGTGAACATTTGCAGATTTTTTATTATGATTAAGTCTCTAATGATAGTGCGCATTTCTTTCTGTCGTTTAAGACCAAGCTAGAAGCTTTATATGCACAAAGAAATGGATCTGGCAATTAGCAGTGCCTGAAAATGGCCATGTCAATTGAATTTTGATTACTGGAATTCACAAAGGAGATAGAAATTGTTCGAGATATCATGAGGCCTTTCGTTTTTCCGGGATTATCAGTAGAGAGATTGTTTTCTTGGGTTATCAAGTTTCAGCTCACTACCAATGCCGAAACTGAGTTGTGAAGGGTAATTAATAGACCCCTTGGTAATAAGGATACGCCTTCCTAAAGAGAACCATCAAATCAGCGAATAAACTTGAAACTTTAGTTTTCGACAGTTACTGTTTCATTTTCATTCACTCTTGTCCCTTTGCCGTTCTTTGTGGTGAACGCATCCACAACACATCTCAAGTTTTTCAGAGACTTCTCATCCAAGAACATTCTCCTTTCTTGTAGATCCAAACCCTTGCAGGAGGCATGAATACAAATCATCGTCTAAAGGAACTTGCCAATATTGTTCAGCCTTTGACATCCTTTCATATCAGCCTCAGCCGCAAGTCAATATTAAAACCCATATCATCAGTTTAACAAGTATTGAATATAAACAGCATTCCTCATTCTACATAATGAAATCCATCTCTCTCACGTACCATATGGCATCACACAAACTAACTGATTCACTCTATACACACAATTAATAAATCAAGGACCCAGCAGAGATCCTTGTTGCACCCCACTGACATCAGTAGTTGCTGCCTTTGCCTGCAAATGAAAATAAGGGGATTGAAAATTTGCAATTGACAAAAAGTTCCTGGCATTTTCTGGCATGAAACTTCTTTTCAAGATTTTCATCTATATCTCTCTTTGTCATTACAATCCCCGCCTCACAAGTTTGATGTGGACGGCGTTATGTTGATCATTTTTGTTCTGGAGAGATTGATCAACAGAAATTATGTTGGCAGGCAAATGTAGTGAATAGTTTCTAAGAACTCGTTGATGTATATTTCCAATTTGCACTCTTTATAAAAGAGTGATACCGAAATTCGAATGACACTAAGAGAGAAGAAAATTGAAACGTCTGAAAAATAAGCCGAGTCCGTAAGTCACCAGAAAATTGTTTTTTATTATAGGTGTGACGAGTAGTTCTACACATATCTGGATGTTCAAAATTTTTCTTTTGATTACAAAGTTTGGAGATGTCATTTTGTCTCGAATACCTAGAAGATTCACACCTTTTGTGCCTTAGGTTGCATAGCTTCAGGAGGAATAACTTCGCACCCCCTGATTTCCACCCATTTTAACTGCTACGAAAGGCCCAGGTCCTCCACAATTACCCTAAGTGTGAAGCCCAGACATAACCCAAAAAAGATTTAAATCTTGGTAGCTCGAGTACCCTGGGTAATTCAAACTATACGTTAGTTCCCAAGTGGAGGTAATCGTATCGGCATCACTTCTAAACCCTTTGGCAGTTCAACCACTGGTTCCAGAAGCGGCAAGAAAGAAAGACGTAGTTCTTATCGGGTTAGATGCGTTTGGTGTGCCTTCTTCCTAGGTTCCGGGTCGTTCCGGGTTAGGTACGTCCGATATGCAGAGTAAATTAGTTGGAAACAGACAGAAGCCGGGTTAGGTACGTCCGATATGCAGAGTAAATTAGTTGGAAACAGACTTACCTCCTTTGGAACTTGCCTTGTCATCAGCTTCTGACGGGCTCTTCTCCAGCTGTAAAATTCTGTTTTTGAAAACATCGATACCAGACACAGGGGAATTAGGTGCTTCTTCGTCATCATCGTAATCATCACCACCACTGCGATACATCAAAGGCGCCTTCTCGGATTTTGCAATCTCTGACATCTTTTCTCTATGCATGAACAGCACCATGTGCAACTTAGGGTACAAATACGCAAAGAAGATTACGTAAGAATGAAGAATGGTGAGGATGATGCCGACCTCGATCCTGTGCAGCAGTTTAAATGCCCACAATGATGCGATGTACAGAAAAGAGATCCCATAGAAGGAGCATGACGTCAGACACAGCCAGTTGTATTCACCAAAACGTGCCTCCACATTAGGTACTCCGCAGTTGAAGAAATTAACCAGGACACTTAGCAATACAACGTAGCCATATGAAAGCCAGAATGCCATTCCACGGAAATAAGAACATTCTATATATTTCATGCTCCACTCCGCTGTGTCATCATACAGAATTGTGACTCTTTCCAAATAAAAGCCGACGGCCATTATACCAAGCTCAATCAGTAGCAAAAAGAAACCAATTGAAAGGCCAGGCTTGTTACCACATGAATTTGGTTCACCATTAGAGCCATAGAAAATTCTTCGGAATAACCATGTTTTTGTGATCAGTGCGCCCCAGACAATGGTTAGGCCAGTGTTGAAAACTGCAGCATACGCGATGCACACTGGGAAAGACGGCTTAAACATCATTATGATTGATGATACAAAAACAATAATAAGGCCTAAACATATTGACTGCATTGTCTGGTTATTCGCCATTTGCATCACTTCACAATCTTTATTTTGATTGAAAATGAACATTGCAAAGAAGGTAAGCAGGAGACCAATTGTGAGGAGGAATAGTGCGATTTCTGAAACAACATGCTTCACTTTCATATGTAATTGCTCAAATTCTCGGCAGTTTGTCTGTTCAGGGTTTGGTGTTTTCATTTCCAAACATTTGAAACATTTTGAATTTGTTGTGTTTGAAAATGTCAGATTTGGACATTTTACACATGACCAGCAGCATTTTGGTCCAACTTTCGGATAAATGATCTCTTTTCCTGGGACACAATCATTGGAACATTTTGATTTTGGCACAGTTGCGGTACCATCTTTGAATCGCATCTTATCCATAGTAAATGTCAACTGTGGCTCTAAGTCTCGCTTCCATTTGCCAACCTCGACTGTCTTCATAGTGCTGGTGGTGTTCCCTATAACATTATACAACAAATAAGACTGTCCGTATGTCTGCCCATGAGCATTGAAATAGACTTTGCTTTTGGTCACAGGGGACTCAAAGTCAAGCATTTTCATAGCGTTAAATAATGAAATGGCTTTCTTGCTCTGCAGCATACTCTGTATTCCATTTGCAATTGTATACACGGCATCAATCGCATACGAGGCTGCTGTACCAAACTTCAAAAGCTCGTTGTTTACTTTCACCCTTACTTGTTTACATGCATCTTGCGCCTTCCTGTCTTTCGCCCCGCCTTGTTTCATGCAGTCATCAGATGCACCATTTTCCTTCATGGCTTGTTGCAGCCAATTGCTTTCGCCATAAAACGTATTTCCTTTCTGTTCCAATGACTTCTTGAATCCCTGTGGATCAGGGACATGAGATTCCAAAAATACCATTCCTTCAACTTGCTCCATATACGGCCTAAGTTCTGTCGTCTTCTTGTTCAATGAGTTTGTACTGATCCATATAATATCAGTCAAATTTAATCGTTCTGCCTCTTCTAACGCAATCAACATGTCTGCCATCTCACAATGCAACACACAGATGGTGGCTTTTGCCTTTTTTGATAAATCTTGAACCATCTTTTTGATATCACTTGCCTTCGTTGCTAGTTCGTTATCGGATAAACACATTTTTGATTTAGCAAAGCTTTCTTGCATAAGTTTAAGTCCTGTTTTGCCCCTCGCAGTGTTCTTTGCTATTAATGTTGTGTATTCAATTTTCATTTTATCCAACATAGAAGTAATTGCCTTCAATTTGGATGCATCTTCAGGGTACACTGAAATCAAATTTGCCACTTCTTCCGGATCAAGACCGTCTGGTTTCAAATTTGCATTACCATGTGCATAACTAAGCTGCGGAATTTTCTCAAAGTTCAGAAGTTTCATTGCTCCGGCTGACGGTCCTCTGAATTCTCCAATTACAACAGATACCGGTTTTGGTTTTCCGGATTTCTCTTTGTAGGTACGACGTGCTCCATTATAGGCATAGATAATATCTTTTTCTTTTTCGGTGCTGCCGCAAGTGTCCTGAATATCGTAACCTAATTTCTTTTCAATTGTAAGCGAACCAAGTAGCTTATGATCATTATTGATTTCAGAAATCGCAAACCTGATTGCTTCAGAAACTGCCAATCCTTCATAATTCGTGCTATTGCAGCCATCATTTGTTCCACTTTGGATTGGAAGTACTGCACCAATGATAAAATCACCTTCTTTTCGCTCAGTGGAGACAAGAACCGACAGACCAGCTAGTAAGCAAATGTTTAGGAACAGTGTACACGCCATATTTGATTTGAACGTCAAAATGCAAGGATAGGTTCTTTAATGTGCTCTTTATTAAGATATTGTGATCAGCAGGTTACCTACGAGAAGATCAAAGTTATGCGGTGTTATTTCGCTTCGTTTTAATTTTATTTTCGTGAGCTTACAGCAGACTTAAGACATGATCGAAGGTTTCAATATCGCACCAAGTCAGCTTTGCTTCACAGTCTAAAATTTCATCAATTCAAAGCACATGTTTGACAGGCTAAACTAATCTTCTTCTTAAATGGTTGATTTTAAAGTCCTCAGTCGTTTAAAGAGGTTTTACCTGCTGGAACACTTCCAGCTGAACAATTGTTCTTGTACTTTGTCTGTTTTTTTCTCATTCAAGTTTTGCATAGTCAAAATTTGTCCCGAGCTTAATTAATATTTGAGCAGTCATGTTAGTTACAAAGTTGTGACAGGCCAAATTGTGTCCCTGTTAATTATGTTCACAACAGTATTTTTGATTTATGCAAAAGAACATTGTTTCATTGACACGTTTCATGTTGAGCTGGCAAAATGGTTTTAAGTAGTTCAAAAACTACCTGTTTTGATTTCTTTTTGGTTTCGTTTTGATACAGCTGATAGCTTAGATTTTGATGGCAGAACTCAATGGAGGAGATTGCTTGTTGACTATTTCGAAGAAACTCGACAAAGTAGTAGTAGTTGTAGTATGTTGAGTAGAACGTGGAAAGTGCACCGTGTGATGAAAGTTTTTCCTAAATATTTTGTATAATATTTTGCATAGCAAACCGATATAAAAAATTGTGAATTAAATTACAATTGCAAATAATATGAAAGATTGTGAGTTCAGCAGGGAATTCTTCTTTAGCTTTCTATCTTGGAATATCCACATAATACCGGGTGTCCCAAAAGAGTATACAGATTTGGTTTACTCCAGCGATGTGAATTTTACTTTGATCAATGGCTAATAATTCTCAAAATGTTTCTTGATAGTTAACTTGAACAAAGATTCCTTGTTTGTTGGTATTTTTTCTTTGAGAGCAGAAATATCAATCTTGAAAGCTCAAATTTGCGTCCACTTGCAAACCAGAGCTTTGGCCTTTTGGCCTGAGCAAGTTTCTGAAGCACATCGAAATCAAGAACTGAAATTAATGAAAAAATAAGAAACTGCCCAATGGGTGACTGGGGGGAGATGACTTCTGGAAAACAGAATAACACAAGATCTAATTTTGTTCAAATTTTATCAAGGCTATCTTTGATTTAAATGATTTATACGCTGTGCCTGAATAATTTGCTTAGGCCAAAATGCTAAAGCTATGGTTTGCAGGAAGAGGCAAATTTGAGCTTTCAAGATTAACATGTCTGCTTTCAAAGCACCAATACCAACAAACGAGGTACCTTTGTTCAAGTTAACTATCGAGGAACATTTTTGGAGTTATTAGACATTGATTGAAACTAGATTCACATCGCTTGAGTCAACCAAATCCGTATAAATTTTTTTGGGACACCCGGTATTTTACTAATTTTATTGGCTCTTTGAAACAAAATTTCTGCACCGAATCCATTGGGAAAATACTTTAAATCATGGCTAATTTTGCAAATAGTAATTTCAAACGGTCAATCTGAAAGTTCTAGATGAAATAAGTTTAATAGGAGCAACATTTATCGAAGCTGTTGTTTATTAAAAATATTATGTACTCACCATTCTAGCTTCTTTCAAGCAAATCGATATTTAGTCCTTTTTCGACGACGAAACAACTCGATTATTTCAACAAATTGTCCCCATGTATTGAAGAAATATTGAACAGCTTAGACAGTATGGAGCAGAAATCAGTAGTCCAATACTCCACAATGTAAGATTGATTTTATCCTGCAGGGATCATTTGTATCAATCAAGCTTAAAAGATTTCTTAACTTTAACCCTAATAGGAAACAAAGAAAATGTCCTGGATCATGCCATTGGCCTCAGCTTTGTAATTTGTATCCAACTTTCTTTGATATATTTTTAAATCTCAAAATTTGAATTTCCCGATTTCTTTTGCATCCATCAAATCAGCGAACTTGTCCGCTCAAATCCAGTTCTTTTAATTCCATTTTGTGCACGCAAGAATGAGAGAATAGATAACATATGTTTTTACTAGTTTTCTGCATAGATATAAGTACCATTGTCGTTTAAACAATTGCATTTTAGGAATTAGTTGGATGTTATCCTCTCAATGTCAATTTTCTCGCATGAGATGAAATCATCCTTCAAAATCAGAAACCTCAGACGCAAAGCATTCATTCAAATTTCTTCCAGCTGCTATTTGAAACTTGCATCACCCATTGAGCAGAGCAAAAAACCCAGCTTTCAGGCTTGTTGTGCTGTGTTTCATCTTAAAAGCCCATCCTGAGCATTGTTGTGCTGTTTTCTTTCTGAGAACCCACAGTATATTTCATGGCTAGTAACGTTTTCAGACACTTTTGCTCGCTTTTGCTATCCTCTAAAACATCGAAAGAAGGCATATGTTGTCTTTATTTACATGCTAAAAGCTTGATGTAAACAGCTGGTTCAAATCTCAATAAACTGCTTCATCATTGTTGATTTGCTCAAGGAAGCATGGGTTTCAAATCTAGCGTAAAAAGGTTGGGTGTGAATTTCTATGACCTATTTCTTCCAACTGAATGGCTCAAAAGAAACTTCAGTTACCTATCTATAATTCTACCATTTAACTTTTTGAAAATTTTGAATATTTTTTGCAATTACAGCATATTTTATATTTCAGCTCATTTGAGGATGTGACGACATCAAATTTCTAAATCATAAACCGCAAAAGTGACAGAAATTTGCTTGATACTATATTGTAGACACTCATAAACTAAGCCTTTCTTGGAAATTATTTCATGTTACATCCTTGTTACATCAAACAGTTTATAAATTACGATGGTTTTAAGTTTTTTGAAAATTTTTCTTTAATTCTTGAAAAAAAAGAAGAAAAACACTCAACTTCTGAAAATATTGAAGATTTCAGAAAAGTCCAACGGTAGAACCATAGCAAAATAGCAAAAGTTTCTTCGAAACCATTCAGTTCAAAGAAATAGGTAATTGAATTTTACACCAATTTGTTTTAAAGATTTGGAACCTATGCTGCTCANTATATTGTAGACACTCATAAACTAAGCCTTTCTTGGAAATTATTTCATGTTACATCCTTGTTACATCAAACAGTTTATAAATTACGATGGTTTTAAGTTTTTTGAAAATTTTTCTTTAATTCTTGAAAAAAAAGAAGAAAAACACTCAACTTCTGAAAATATTGAAGATTTCAGAAAAGTCCAACGGTAGAACCATAGCAAAATAGCAAAAGTTTCTTCGAAACCATTCAGTTCAAAGAAATAGGTAATTGAATTTTACACCAATTTGTTTTAAAGATTTGGAACCTATGCTGCTCAAGGGCTGTTGCTAAAAGGGCTGTTGCTCAAGGGCTGTTGCTCAAGGGCTGTTGCTCAAGGGCTGTTGCTCGAGTCTCTCATCAAGCTATCAAGTTTCAAACTCGTAAAGATTTTGTTGGCAAAGAACGAGAGTTAGAGGAGAGAGGAGCAAGTGGGCTTTGAGAAAACCAGCTATGGTCCTTTTTTCAATATTTTATCTATGGAGAACTTCGACCCTTTTGATTGTGCAAATAATACCCAAATTCAGCAGACTATGATGGGACATTAGCAAACATTATATCATCTGCCTTCTTTTGTCCTCATTATTTTACTCAGATAGTCATTCTAAAGGGCTTGATTTCACTACAGATACATTGAGTGCTCCAGATGATGTTCTCAGTTCAGTTGACTGATTAGTTGATAGCTGGATAGATAGATATGTCGATTGTGATTGATTGATTGATTGATTGATTGATTGATTTACTGAGCTCATGAAAGTGTGGATACCTCGTTGCATTACAAGATGCAATTCATTGACCACATCGTCGATGTTCGATTTTTTGACTGGCACTTGTTTTCCTAAATTGACAGTGTGTATCACCATTGGAGGATGAACGTTTGCTGGCCGTTAGCATGCAAATAATCGTTCAACAACAGTAAAGTTAAGTTATCGAAGTTTCTACAAGAACCGCAAATTTCAACGTTTTGGTGGAGAAATTTTATCCAGGTTTAAATGTTTATTACATGTGCAAAATATAATTGAAATAATTGCTGATATATCAATAAAATACAAATAATTTAGATTATGATAAAATCAAATGTCCCCATGATTGGGCTTTGTAAAAATGTGAATCTTGCAATATGTGGGATGTCCCAAAAACTTGTGCCTCGCTTGTATGGCTTCTGTGGAGGAGCTATGATTTCAGTGTTCCCGAACTTGTGGACAGTTATGGGGGCAGTTATGCTACCATCACCCATCTTCAGGATCAGCAGGGTCCTCTAGTTTTGAAGCAACCTTCGAATTTCTTATGCCCTAACAATGCAATTACCCGTTGGCTGAAGTCAAACAAGGTCACAAACTCTTGGTTGGGTTAAGCCTTTTCCATATACTGTAAAAGCCCCCGGGGACTTATTTAAATTTAGACACTTTTTAGTCCTTTTTGCACCACATTTTGCGATTTAAACACAATTTTACGAGTTAAATACATGAATTCGACAAAGTTTTATCTCAAAGCACATCAAAATTAACATGCAAACTTATNATTATTTTACTCAGATAGTCATTCTAAAGGGCTTGATTTCACTACAGATACATTGAGTGCTCCAGATGATGTTCTCAGTTCAGTTGACTGATTAGTTGATAGCTGGATAGATAGATATGTCGATTGTGATTGATTGATTGATTGATTGATTGATTGATTTACTGAGCTCATGAAAGTGTGGATACCTCGTTGCATTACAAGATGCAATTCATTGACCACATCGTCGATGTTCGATTTTTTGACTGGCACTTGTTTTCCTAAATTGACAGTGTGTATCACCATTGGAGGATGAACGTTTGCTGGCCGTTAGCATGCAAATAATCGTTCAACAACAGTAAAGTTAAGTTATCGAAGTTTCTACAAGAACCGCAAATTTCAACGTTTTGGTGGAGAAATTTTATCCAGGTTTAAATGTTTATTACATGTGCAAAATATAATTGAAATAATTGCTGATATATCAATAAAATACAAATAATTTAGATTATGATAAAATCAAATGTCCCCATGATTGGGCTTTGTAAAAATGTGAATCTTGCAATATGTGGGATGTCCCAAAAACTTGTGCCTCGCTTGTATGGCTTCTGTGGAGGAGCTATGATTTCAGTGTTCCCGAACTTGTGGACAGTTATGGGGGCAGTTATGCTACCATCACCCATCTTCAGGATCAGCAGGGTCCTCTAGTTTTGAAGCAACCTTCGAATTTCTTATGCCCTAACAATGCAATTACCCGTTGGCTGAAGTCAAACAAGGTCACAAACTCTTGGTTGGGTTAAGCCTTTTCCATATACTGTAAAAGCCCCCGGGGACTTATTTAAATTTAGACACTTTTTAGTCCTTTTTGCACCACATTTTGCGATTTAAACACAATTTTACGAGTTAAATACATGAATTCGACAAAGTTTTATCTCAAAGCACATCAAAATTAACATGCAAACTTATGTAGCTCAATAAATGGAGAATCTTTGGTAGCCTCTGGAATTTGATATAAGTGGGGGGGGGGGACTTAATAGAGAGGGGGCTCAATAGAGCTTTGGAATCACATCTCCTCCACATCAACCATTCAAACGGAGCATACGTTTTGTGAGCATCCTGTACCTAAGTTTAGGATATACGATTAAATAACGAGAAACGTTCATAGAAAGAAAGTTCAAAATGTCTACCACTTCATCTATGTCTGGATCTTATAAATTAGCATAGCAAGCTCTGTCTTGGTTTTAGGTAGCATTCATGCAATATCTGATGCATAGTGGATATGTTCTTTTTGATGAAGTAGGTTCTTGTAGGTAATGAGCCTAAAATGATAAGAAATGTCAGCTTGGGTTAATATTCAAAAAAGGATACACTAATGTTTCATTTGACGTTTGTAGTAAGAAAGTTGTGCAAAATATGAATCCAGAATGTTCTGCACATACAAATTAGTTCTTCCTACTGTAAAATTAGTTCATCCCCCTTCCTACTGTACAAATAATTTCCTAAATTACAAGGAAGTACAAAGTACAAATTACTTCCTTCCTACTGTACAAATTAGTTCTTCCCCCTTCCTACTGTAAAATTAACCGATTTTAAAAATTGTATCAACAAAAATCGAGCTTTGCTAAATGAGTGTTAACAGCCTGGTTAAATTGAACCAGTTTTAACAATTGAAATTCTGATGTAGCATTCACACACACTGGCAAGTAAAGTCAGCTATGACTAGCCATGTTATCGAATGTTGCGTTCTAATAGACCTTTTAGCTATTCTAAAAAATAGCCTGGATCGAACGTTATTTTTATACATTTTTGTACGCGAGGTTCGATCGAGTGGCGTTAGAGCTTCTATCACTATTGTGCACGTTCGAAAATTCTACAGAACGTAATAAAATACCATTCTTTCTATTCTCATTCTTTTCAGAATAGCTAAAAAGTCTATTGGTTAATCGAACGAATGGAATGCATTGAATTTGGATTGGTTGAAATTTAACCAACATAGGGCTCAAATCTTTAAAAAGGTCGGTGTAAAATTCTATTTCAGTTTTCTTTGAATTAAATGGCTTAGAAGGAACTTTTTTGAAAGGAGTTTTTTGCTGTAAATCTGTCGTGGCAATTTATTGGTACCTTGATTAGTTTCAATATGGCGGCATAGATTATATTTGAGGCTATGACGTCATCAAAATTCTAAATCCTAAACTAGAAAAGCTACTGATTTCTGCTTTTCACCATGTTGTAGGCCTTCATAAACTATGGTTTTCTTGAAAGTTATATGATTTTTCCTCTCTTGGCTTAGGATTTACGATGATTTAAATGTTTTCAAAATTTTCCATCAATTTTTTCAAAAGTCGTCAAATTGCCGCCATTTTGAAAAAAAATCAAGATATCAAAAAATTTCCAAGGCAGATTTACAGCAAGCAAAGTACTATAAGTTCCTTTCAAGCCATTCAATTAAAAGAAATATGGAATAGAATTTTACATCAACCTTTTTAAACACTTGAAAGATTTGAGCCCTATGCTAATTTAACCTGGTTTGGAAGACGCCGGTTTAAACCAGTCAATGTGAATAAAGTAAACATCTTGCACATTTAAGGCTAATTTAGGACATTAGTAGCTTGTGTTTTGAAGGGATCTTGAGGTCATGCAAACATTGAAGAAAGCTTTGAATAGCAGAACTTAAAAGGATATTCAATTGCTTTGCATCTTTACCCCAGGGGGGGGGGTACTCTGGTATATTCAGGATAGGGATGCTCAGGTTACTTTTTTGGGTCTAAAATTTAGGCAAGGATTATTTTTTTGGGTCAATGATTTGTACAGTTATTTTTTGGGTTCAAGAAATTCTGGCTTACTTTTTTGGATCTCAAATATGAGAAAAAGTAAAAGATTGGGAAAAATATAATTTACAAACAAAATTAGAGCCAAATAACAGTACTAAAATCAAAAAACATAAATATCCAAACACATTATGAGAAATCTAATCAGTTAGGGCACTTTTATGCAGATTTAAGATACTGACTTCGTAACTTTTGGGTATGTAAGGTCGGAAAAATTATTTTGTTGGGTCTATCTTCATGCTAGAAATTACTTTTTTGGGTTGATGCGTTGTACCCCAGCCTGAGCACCCCTATCCTAAATATACCTGAGTACCCCCCCTGGGATCTTTACTGTGTTATCAGATGTTTTTGGATGTGAACAGTGTCTCAAGAAAAGCGTCCAGCCTACATTGCACCTTATCTGGTACTTATTACATACAAAGTAGGGCTTTTGCGTCAAAGCTGTTTTCAAGAAAGTCACAGCTGATGAAAATTTAAAACGGACTAAGATTTGAAAATTAAGTGCATTCGCAAAGCTGCGTTGACTCTCTTAGTGTATGACTTGTGAATAGAATTTATCAATGAAGCTCAGAAACGACTTTTATGTCATTTAGAAGTTGACTTTGAGTTCGCAAAGGATCATGGTTATCAATGGGCCTTTAATATCAAATTAAAACTAACCTTAGGCCCTGGTTGATCCTATCTCAGAGGACGAATCAGACTTGATCTTCATCCCAAGGATTTTATGTCTACCTTCCAATTTGAATCCGTCAACTGCGGACATATGAGCAGTAAGACTTGGTGCCTTATCTTCTTTTTCCTCTTCAGGTAACAAAGGTTTCCCGTCCGGACCAAACACCGGTTTCGGTGGTTGATGATATAGAACCAGACGTAGTTTTGGCCCAAAATACGTCAGGATGAACATGAAACCAAACAGGATGATAATGACGCTGGCAGCCTCGATTACATGTGAACCATACACGCTATAGAGGCTGGTAATGAAGAGATATGCAACGAGATAGAATGCACATGCTGAGATGCACACCCATTTCTGATCTTTGTAATGCTCCTCCACCTTTTTTCCATTGAACGACAACAAATTCAGCACAACACTGAGGACAACGTTATAGCCAAAGGAGACCCAGAAGATTTCATTGTTGACATATGCACATTCAGCATACATCAAATCCCACTGCTTTGTTGGGAAATACACGATATGTATGGATGTGAAATGAATACCAACTCCGAGAATGATTGCTTGAATTCCAAGAAGTATAACAATCACAACCAAATTAGGCATCGGTCCCAGGCTGCCATTCTTCAATTCATTGTTTTCGTCATAAAATCTGTCTCTTATTGCTGGGGACTTTATGAAGAGAACAGCCAAGGGGATTGTGAGGCCAAAATTAAACATAATCACATAAGCTATACATGATGCTGCAGACGGTTCCAAAAGAAGGGGTACAGGGGTAAAGAAACATAACCCCACCCCAAATAACATAAAAACCATCATCTTGTAACCTGCCGTTTTGATAAATTCACATTCACGGTTTTGGCTGAAGATTCCCAAAGTGAAAAACGTTGCACATAATCCTGCAGTGATGAGAAAAATCATAAATTCCCCAACAGGATCGAACCACCTGAATGAAGTTTGCTTGAATCGAATACAAGATGTCTGCGATGGATTTGCCACGAATTTTATTCCACATTTCAAACAAGATGCAGAGTTGTTTGTTTTGCTTATATGACCAAAAGGACATTGGGTACATTTCCAACAACATTTTGCTCCATTTTCAGGGACGATACGCTGCCAACCTTGTAAGCAATCTGCGCTGCATTTTGAGACGGGGGTTGCTCTTGATGCATTCTTCCATCTCATAACTTCTTTATTCAAATAAAGTTTAGGCTTCGCTTTTGTATCGTATCGTCCTGCTCGGATCATCTCGAATTTTTTTGAATTTCCCGGCATATTTTCCTGTAGATTGTAAACAATAGAAAGAACATCGAGCATGACGCCTTCAGAGTCGAATTGAATTGGATTTTGTGTCATTGGTGATATGAAGTCTAAGGACTTCATTACTTTTACCAATTTATCACTTTTGTTATCATTCAGCATTTTGTCGATAGCTCTCTCGAACACAAACACTGCATCTATGACGTATGCTACTTTAGAACTGTACTTTTCTAATTTTCCAATGATCTCCTTGTGTAAACCTTTGCATCGTTCATCAACTGCTTTAGATATGTTCGCATTAGGTAACAGACACTCCTTAGCACCGCCAGATGCCATGAACAATTTTTGTAGCAAGTCGTTATCCTTATATGGTAACTGAAGACGGTTGAGATGCAATTTGAATCCTGTTGGTTCTTGTCTCTTGTTTTCGATGTTTACGATTCCTTCCATTTCTGAAATATATGGCTCCAAATCAGTTTTATGATGTTCCCAAGACATTGTGCTAAACCAAACAACATCTGAAATATTTTGATTCCTTGCTTCTTCAAATGCCCATAACGTTTCTTGTTTGTTAGCATGCAATAGTACTGCTTTAGCTAATTGCTGTTTACGAAGCTTTGCAAACATTTCTGTCAAACTCTTCTTGGATGTAACTCTTATCACATCAGAATGACAAAAACTTGCACTCGTAGAAACTTTCTTTTGAATGACCTTCTCAGCCTGTCTTCCTCTTCTATCATCTGAAACGACAACCGAGAAATACTCGATTCCTAATTCTCTGATGACTTCAGCAGCAGCCTGAACTTTATATGCATCCCCCGGATAAGTAGAAAATAGTAGCTCACTATCCTTTGGATGTGTCATGAAAACGGGGGAAAGTTTAACATTGTCAGGAGTGTAGCTAATTTGCGGAATGCTTTCGATCATAAACAGTTTCATTACCTGGAGTTCTGCCTTATTGAATTTGCTAAGCACGACCGAAATCGGCTTTGGTCCGCTTTTTACCTTGATGTATTTGCGATGTGCCTTGTTGAAGTCATAAGCAATGTCCTTGGCCCTTTCAACTTCGTTGCAAGAATCTCTTAGATCATAACCAAAAATTCGAGGTACTGAGCCACTTGCTAAGGAAGATCTCTTGTTTATTGTGTTGACAGCCAAACGAAATGCTTCTGCAATTGCTGCTCCTTCTACGTCGATTCCTCCACATGAAAGGTTTCCAGTGCTTCCAGCCTCATGGATTGGGATTACAGCCCCAAGTATGTATTCTCCAGCCTTCCTTTCATTATATTGAGCTGCAGTAAAATAAACAAAGCCGAACAGAAGCCAGAATGCGGCCATCTCTGCACCCTTCTTTCTCTAAAGTTCTCTTTCAATTTTGATGTTCCGCGCACAATCAGGCATAGGCTCCTGCCTATTTGGAAATGCTGCAAGTAGAGTTTGTCAATGCTTGCTACACCGAGTTCATTTTCGATATCTTGGTGAGGTTGATGCTAGAAATAATCCTTCAAAGACTAAAAAACACACAACGGTCTTATGATAATAAGCTAGTTTTTGTGGCGTTCAAGGCCAGGATAAGTCACGTTTCGCTGGGCTTCTCTTCTCTCATAAAGAGTTCATCTCCTTGAAGTCATTGTTCAGAAATCTTGCACCTGGTGAACTATACAGAGGTCCAACTTGAGACAATGTTCCAAAAAGTGGCCATTAGCCTGTGACGGTCATCTTGAGGTAGGGAATCTCATCTCTAAAGCACAAACTATTTCTTTGGATACATTTGAGAACATTTTTCGAATCTACTATATCTTTTGTGTTGTTTGTTTTGTTTGATCATGCTTAAAATGAAAGCAAGAAAGCATGCTGTGCCTTTTCCTACAATCCTGAATAGTCGATTTTTCGCTAAATACGTCTATTCATGTTGCTCTGTATTTTAACATCAAGCGTATAGTTGATCTGTCATAAGCGCTAATCTCTTCTCAACTTGACGTCACCCAAACTGAGGCGCTTGATTCAAACCTCATTCAAACTTCTGAAGTTGATTAAAATTCGAACTCCAATGAGAGACATAATACTGTCCGAGTAACTCAAGCAGGAGTTTGAACTATCCACGGTTTATCCGTACTCACTCTGGCCACAGTCTCTGGCTATTTCTGAAAGAAAAATTGTCTGAGAATTTCTGTTTTGTGTTATCTGTTTTGAGTTGGCTTAGTCATGAGCTTTGAATCTTTTGATCGATAAACAGAGCGGAGGCATTTGTTCACACCTTTTTGAATGCACATTAATTGCAGATAAAGGAATTAAAATCAGGGGAATTTTTCGCCAATCAGGCCACTGTGGGAGTTTGTAGCGAATTTCTCGTTGTATCACTAATTTTTTTGCACACAAATATTATCCGTGAAAGGCCATCTTGATATCATTCATCTTAAACTACACGTGGTGAGCATAGAATTTATGAAAGGCGCGAAAAAAATGCGAAAGCCAAGCAAAAATGCAAAATTTGCGTAAAATCGATTAGATAAAAGACAAAAGATCAGGCAAAAATTCACTGAAATCCTTTGTGCGAAACCGAGGTTGTTGGATTCTCGAGGCGAGGTTGAGATAGGCGTGGCTGGCGGGAAGTTGGAAGATTAGGCGGGAACTGTCATTCGGCAATAAACAGGCAGTCGGATGTCGAGGAAATACTGACGAAGTTTGATCAGTTTGCTTGCCTTGTGCTTAGGGAATTAATTTCATTATAGATAAAGAATGGGGGTTGGATCAAGCAGTGGTAAAGTCATGGAAGAAGATCCTGCCAAGTATCACTTTGCATCAGCCTGTGATCGCTCGATTCCTGCAAAGAAGAAAGGCCAAATGATTTTGTTTCTGTGCAAGAAGAAAGCCACAACAACACAGAAAAGTGATGAAATATTTGAAATCATTTTGTATAATCCTGCATTTTCAAAGATGTGTTATTGTTTGGCTGTTTTTGAGACCCAGAAAGAAGCCATTGAGAAGTTTAGGTAAATATGATAAAAGTTATAATTAATAAAATGAAAACAGCAAGTCTGAAAGTCCTTTGGCTTGGCACCTGTACTATATGTCAAGCAAGGTGTCTCCACAGACAGGTGGAATTATCCAATATTAATTGCGCAGTTTTCGTCATTAAGTCTGAATTCAAAATGACCACAATTGACTTCCTTTGTTTGTGAAGAAATTGAAAATTTACAATTCCAATAAAAATTGCACATAACTTTAGGCATGAACTTACAGTTCATCTTCAGCCCAGACTGCATCTTCAGCCCAGGCTGTAGACTGCATTGTGGGTGTGGACAATCTTCCATGCGCAATTTCAAGAATAAAAAAGAAAGAACAATATATGCATTATTTTTAAGACAATACCCAGGTGTGCATCTTTGGAGCACACTTTGCAAACTTCAGCAGTCTTAGTTACTATGAGCCCAAAGCTTATTGATCTTGGAGGGAGTTTTAGA
The DNA here is from genome assembly GCA_004194395.1 of Aurelia aurita complex sp. Pacific. Taxonomy (NCBI): domain Eukaryota; kingdom Metazoa; phylum Cnidaria; class Scyphozoa; order Semaeostomeae; family Ulmaridae; genus Aurelia; species Aurelia aurita complex sp. Pacific. Next base: position 142,404 of record REGL01000176.1, read on the forward strand.
CCAGAATGAATTGCAATGAAAAATACCATGACATTCAAGAAATTTTAAAACCTATGTCATCCACCCTTCTATAGTAGATACTTTATTACTGGTCGCTTACCTCCCCAATAGTACTGCTGTAGATGTATTATCTTTGACAAAATACTCTTTTGAAAAGTGAATCTTTGACACAACCTTTAGTACAGCAGTTCTTTGGAATGAGCTTGATCAAATGCAATATCTGTCGCATTCAAACATATAGTCTTTTGTTGACAGCCAACTGGCCGAGCATATATCACCACTTGTAAAGAATATACCAAGCATCTACAATGCTGAAATGTTGCAGAAAATTGTTGAATGCTTCAAAGAAAACCCAACATGGACAGCTGCTCACGTAGCCGCAGAATTAGAGATCATTGAATGTTTTGATAATCAAGAATTCATGGAAGAAATGGTAAAACATCTTTCACAAGAAGAATTGACTCCACTTCATTTAGCATGCAAGGTGATTTCATGTATTCATTTATTTTGTAAAGTGTCTTTTTCAGTTTAATCTACTTCCAAAAGTTTTTGATAGAAAAGATAAGAAGCAAGTCCTGTTATTATGGAACTAACGCCATCCAGATTAAAAATCCATTTATTAAGAACCTAATAAATTTGTGTAGTGAATTCAATGCATGAGATAATGAAAACCTGATATTACAGCAGTATGAGAATAGATGCTTTCTAGATGGTAAAAGAATATTCATGACGCAAGGAATTTGGTGATTCTATACTTTGCAAAGGAAGTTTTTAGTTTTTTGTAATCTTATTATCTTTCCAAGGATGGAAAAAGTAAAACAATTGAGAAATTGTTACAGCTTGGCTCAAAAGTAACAACAGATATTTGTGGAAATACACCGCTCCATTATCTTGTTGAAAATCACCCAGAATTGCTGGAAACTGCCTCATCATATGCAAAAGCAGGTAAAAATATTACAGTGGCTACTGGCTACTTCAAAGCTTTTCATAATTTTACATCAGATTTGGTAAGATTAATTTCAGTAGGTAGACTTCAGATGTATGAATAAATTACCTAAATCTATTTTATTAAATCAGCAGATTAAAAATTTTTCATCAAGAAATTATTGAAAAACAATCAGTCCATATCAGTCAGTCTCTCGATTACTCTGAAAGTAGATCAAATCATTAATCAATCAATGAATCAGTGATCAATCAATGAATCAACATTTCTTATAAAGCTGTATTTTTTAAACCAGAAATCTACGTCTGGTCTGTCTTTAATGTAAAACCTAAAATACTAAAATCTGATGTATTGAAATAGAAATTTCCAAATGAAAAAGTTTCTGGAGAATGACTTTGGACTAAAGTGTTCAGATACTTTTTGAAGGATTTATTAAATGTTCATTCTTACAAGCTCATTGATCAACCTAATTTTACCAAAGGTGCTGAATGCTTCAATTTGAAGTATTATGAGGAAAAATCTAGCCAGAAAATTATTGGATGCTTTTGACTGATGCAATTAAGACAAAAACTTTGTCTGAAATTTGGTCTAAAATTTCAACTATCCAAAAAATTTGGATTTCAATGTAAATTTCTTTTGTGTATTTTCTATTTACATTTTTGAAATATTGGATATCTTCTTTTAGCTGGTGACCAGTTCAATGAAAGCCTTAATGTTCTCAACAAATACAGTGAATCACCAATCCATATTGCCATCCGTTTGTCACAACAAAAAGTTTTACAACTCCTACTTGATAAAGGAGCCAATAGCCGGATGTTATGTGGTCATATGTATGCCATTCATTTAGCACTTAAAAACAATTGCAGAGGATGTGTGGAAGTTCTCATCAAGCATAACAAAGAATGTGTTCTTGATAAAGATGAAAAATATCAGGGCCATCCCTTGCACTGGACAAAGACATCAAAGGTATGTCCTTTTAGGTAGTTACTTCAAGGGCTTTAATTTATTTGAGTTTGGTCTCACAAGATGTATGCTTGGCTAGTGGATACTTTATCTATTATACATGTTGAAAAACTGACAACAGATAACTAAACAGAGCAAAACAGCAAAACAAAGCCACTTGATTTCCAATATCTTAGTAAATTCACAGGAATAGAAGAAGAGAATAGAAGAAAATAGTCTTTTTATCGCGTAAGTCAACAGATTTTGTAAATACTTAATGAATTTATTTGAAATTGAAATATCATTTTGCAAAGGTTTTCTAATGTCAAAATCTCATCAAATTTTTCTTTTGCAAAAGCTGGGGAAAGATTTTGTGAGTTGATTTTCAATGTACAGTGTTTTAGTATTTTTTCTTAATGCTTTTTTAATTACCACAAAACTTTGTAATTTATTTCAGAGAATGATTTGAAACAATTTTACTTTGTTTAATTCAAAAATTGATTTGACTCATAGAAGATTTTTGTTGACGGAAACTTGTGCCTTTCTGTGTATTCTCAGTAAAAATGTTGATTCTTTTTTAGGCTGTGAATATGCTAATTGAAAATGGTGCTGAACTACAATGCAGAAATTCAACCCAAGAGACACCTCTTCATATAATGGCCAGAAGGGGAAGACTAGATTGTGTTGTAGCTTTGATTTCAAATGGTGCAGATGTGAATGCTGTTTGCCAAGACAATAGAAATGCTTTGCATTGTGCTATTGAAGTAGGTGCTCTGTGTTACTCAAGGACACGGGACGGACCATATTTTTCTGGGGGCTAAACTGCAAATTTGGGGGCAAAGCAATAGGAAAATGGCAAATTTCAGCCATTTTCGCCGCCCCCCCCCTCTCTCCGGCATTCCTGGTGTTACTGCAAGCAGTGTAATCAAAGGAGAAAGAAGAACTAGCTTTTTTGAACTCCAAGGAAGTGAGGACTGGACTCTTACTTTTCTTGCAAGTGAGGAACAAGATTACATTTTTAAATGAGTGGGCTCTGTCTGCCGCGAGCATATTCAAAATGGTACCGTAGGCTAGACTAATCTTTACGAAAATGGTACCCTTGGCTAGACCAATTTTGACCATTTGCTGGACCAATTTGTCAAATTTGTACCAAATATGATATCGTGACCATTCGCTAGACCAATATTGTCAAAAATGATACCCTTGCTAGACCGTTGGTAGGCCAAAATTGCAAAATAGGATACCCTTGGCTAGACTAGAAGTCCGAAAAAGTATACCCTTGCTCGCGGCACATCCCCAGGTACCTTTACTATGGAAGAACCCCCCCCCCCGTGTGCGTGTCTTACCATATTGTATTTGATGATTTTGATAAGTGCGTGGATATTTTTTCAGCTAGAGGAATAATAGCGTGCGTAGGCATTTTCATTGTCCTATTTATACCGTGCTTTCACTTTAAGGACCAGAACTGAAGTCGAAAAATTGACATTTTTAATTGGGAAACAAGGATGCTAGCCGACTCAGCCTAGAGATAATTTGCGCATGTGGAATTTTGCACTTTGATTCTATACTTTATCCATAGTACTTTATCATTCTCGAGTCAATCGTCACATTAGACCTGGTATAACAACGATTATATATTAGGAGGAAGCATGAATTGCAAGTGGTCCAAAAATGGGCCTTGAGAATGGCCCAATCGTTTTATCCCATGCATACCGTATACCAATTAAAGCACGTCTCAAACGGGTTTGAGTGTCTGTCCATTCAATCATTATCAATAACTGTAGTAAGTCTACCCATCAGGTATACACCTCTCACTTTTCTTTTGTTTCTTAATTAATGGCTCTGTTTATTGTTATTTTCAAGGCTGGAGATGTGGACATCGTGAAAACATTGCTCTTATTTGGTGCTGATCATGAATACAAAAATAAAGATGGTTTGAATGCTGCTGAACTCGCAGATAAACAACCACAATCGATGGTGAATAGCGTAATAAAGAAAGCGTTAGAAACCTTCGCAGATATACATAGAGGTAACTGAAACATTTACAGGATGGCGGCACAATTTCGAAACGAAGAAAATTGCGACGGCTGCAAATTCACTGCAATCCTCCCAAGCGTCAAGAAATGTTCATTTGTCATCATTTTCGAATGTTCACACGATTCCATTTTCAAAGTGTGCCGGTTAGAGTTCCGTTTTCAAAATCTATCAATAAAAAATGTGCCGTTTTCTTTTGAACTGGAAGCCAATCCATCACATTTTCAAAATTTGCCGGGATCATGTAAATGTAGGCTACGTTTTGTTTACACCGATGCAGGTCAAATGATCAGTCTCTTGGTAAAACATCTTTTGATTTTTTACCATACTTCGCGTCGTGCGGTGAAAATTTGTGCCATGAATCTAAAAAGTAGGATATCATCATCATCATCATCATCATCGTCATCATCATCATCATCATCATCATCATCATCATCATCATCATCATCATCATCATCATCATCATCATCGTTACTATACTTTCACAGTAGGGGAGAAGTACTCATAGCTCTAAATTACAGCTAATTTAAGCCTACTTTACACCATACAAAAGACAGAAATATAAAATACACTACTATTTATTACATGAAGATAAAAAACATAAAGGTCTGTCCGTTAGGAACCCAACCTATGGTGCATTTATTTTGCAGAGTTTGCAGTTGCATTTATCGGCTTTCCAGGATAGTACAAATCTTCCCGAGAGTATGATCACATGACTTGAAAAGGGTTAAACCAAACCGATTTTGTCTTGTTCTTCTTTCAGGCGCAAATCAACATGAAAATCCAAAACGAGGCATACTTTCACAAGCAAAATCAAAATATTCAGAAGTGAAACACAAGGTCAAGAAAACAATGCATCAAAAGGAGGCTGCGAATGCGTCAGTTCTTAAAAACAAATTTGGAAAGGATGCCGTATTATGTATGGATGGTGGAGGCATCAGAGGCCTGGTACTGACTGAATTATTGTTTGCGTTAGAAGAAACCACAGGGCACCCAATTGCAGATTTATTTGACTGGGTATCGGGAACAAGTACTGGGTCATACCTTGCTTTGGCATTGGCTGCAGGTATTTATTTGCATCATTCTTTTTGTAATATTTTGTTTGTTTAGGTTTCAGCGAATGTATAGTTTTTATCATTACAATAGATTCTATCACAATACAGTAGTGTCCCGCATATAAGAAACACAAATTTAAGAAACACAGACCCTGATTTTCAATATAATACCCCATTTTATAAGAAACTTGATCAGGTCTGAAAAAAGCTTGTTTCTTATTCAAAGATTATGGATTGAAACATTGGTTTTTTTCAGCTTTCCAGTTGTATTGAACTGTACCTATTTACCAGCCTATTTACAGTAAATGAAAAAAAGAATGTTGTATGCAAAAAGCACCTTCCTGAAATAACTGTAGCATTTTCTGGAAGTGAAAATTTACAAATACAATTCAAAATAATAATCATCAATAGAGATCATGTCTGGTTCAACAGTATATGATTTTTGTAATAAGAAACTTTACCCTGATTTGCAAGTTTATCTCATTTTATAAGAAACGCATCAGACCTGAAATTGAAAAAGTTGTTTCTTGTATGCGGGACACTACTGTAAACGGTTAACAAATACAGGAGGACGTCATCAGCGTAACATCGAACCCACCCCCTCTGATTTCCAGCCCAGCATTTTTTTAATGTATATTCAATATGAAATTTTACAAAATATACGTATGAACTACTTTACTAAACCACAAGGGCGATACCACGGAGAGCAGAAAACCACGACCACTCCACAGTTGTTGATATAAAGAACGTGTAACTAAACTAAAATGAAATATACAGCTACGAAGAAATACACATACCGGTAGACGATTTTTAAACCAGTAAAAGACACAATACCAGGCTTTTAGAAATCGTGAGGGGCGATTACCTGCACTTGATTAAGTGTCTCAATCTACTGTGAATTTTTGGTTAAAATGGTCGAGGTAAGAAAGCATTAGAGTTTTGAGTAGTTTTCAGTTAGAAATTATGCTTACTTTTGATACCTTTTTACCACCTTGTTACCACTAAATGGCATTGACTAGACAATCACAGTATTCATACCATGGAAAGCATTATACCGGGTGCGCCAAAATAGACTATGCACGTTTGGTAGGCCACAATGAATCGTACACTCGATCGATTTTGATGATTTATGACTTAATCTTTAGCAGAAAGCCTGAATTAGATACTGGGCTTTTTAGCAAATTTTATCATTTTCAATTTTTAGAGCTAAAAGTGAGTTTCCTAAAATCTTAGTTTTCGAAAACACTGAAAACGATCGAGAAACATCGATCAAATTTTCTAAATGATCGACATGAATGGACAAAGAGAAAACTTGTTCGCAGTGATTTGCGATTCAGAAATCGACCAATTGTAATATACTATACGAGAGTTTGTACTAAACCCCCAAATCCCCCTGAAACGTTTTCTCTTTTCCATTCATGTTGAATCTTTTAAAATTTGATCGACGTTTTTTGATCGTTTTCAATGATTTCGAAAACGAACATTTAAAAAAACTAGCTTCTAGCTCTAAAAACAGAGAACGGAAAAATTTGCAAAAAGTCCTAGAATCTAATTCAGGCTTTCTGCTAGAGATTAAGTCATA